>PITA01008558.1:0-83591 GCA_004023965.1 Spilogale gracilis | reverse complement strand
AAAAAAAAAAAAAAAAAAAGAAAGATGTAGAAACTAAAGCATGGACAGGTTCAATAATTTGCTGGTGTTCGTACAACCTGTAACTAGGGGAAGGGAGATTCAAACAGACTGGCCCAGAGTCTTCTTCCTGCTTTCTAACAGGTGCACAGCTGGTGGTCAGTGGGAATAGACCCTTGCTTTCCTGGCTGCTAAATCCACCATGTACTTTACTCACCCCAGTGTGACCTTCCTATAGGGGCAAAAAGTCTTTGATTGTGTTCCCTATACTACATTTTTTTTTTCCAAATGGAGATTCATGATCCATTAGCAGACTGAATTCAATTTAGTGGGTTACTACTAGCAAATGAATGAATGAATGAATGAATGAATGAGAAAGGGGGAGAAGGGGAGGGAGGTGGGGATATCAAAATGCATCACACTAAGCAAATTTTGTTTTATAAAAATTCTTATTTTATTATATGTGAAACAGACACACAATATACATGGCTATGTGTGTACAGTTACAATAAAAAATGTAGTTTTTATTGTTCCTTACAGTCTAAGCAACTTGAGAGTTTCTGTCTTACCTATTGGCCATGCCAGACTATCCATTTCTTTGCTCCAAGATTAAACAGACTGTAAGGCACACCTAAATTTTAGACTGCATTCTTGATTAGCAGTCAGTGAGAACAAAGTTGCAACTAAGCTGAAAGTTGAAGCAAAGAACTTTTGGGAGCAAAGAGGTGATTGAGGACTAAAAAATAAAGAACTGTTCTAATGACAATTGAGTTTCTGTTCAGCAGCCACATAGATTCCTAACTCATCTTTTCAAGTAAGTCATTGCTGCTCTCTGCAAATTGTTTGCCAGAAGCAGGGAAAGAATTCAGGAAATGCTATTCTCTTTTCCTTTGTGAAGCTTGGCAAAATGACATTAATTTAGCCAGCCGTGCGGTAAGCAATTGTAAATATAAGTGTTTTACATATTCCTTCCAGAGACCTGCTGTTTGCCTCCCTAGGAAACAGGGGATGCTTAGACTTGTCCTGTCCCTGGTGACCTTACTTGGATTTTTTTTTTCCTTTTTACCCTTTGTGTAGGAATGGTCTTAACTGAGGTAGTAATACTAAGCTTCTTGGATTGTCATGAAGTTTCATTTGTATGCGTAAAAGACTCCCTCCGTGCTTAGTTAGGAATCATAAGGAGGAAAAGAAAATTATTATGTTGATTAATTGTAAGCACATAGAACTGTCAGCTATGTCCACAGTGATATGTAGATTGAAGACTTAAAAATATTAGCTCTGCATGGTTATTTCCAGAGTCACCTTAGGCATTTGGAAAAACACATTCTCCCATTTCATTTCAATTAACGAGTAGGAATGAAGCAAGTGCAGTACACAAATCTCCATGAATCAACAAAGGGCCATCAAGAGAATCTAAATGGATTTTAGCCACTGAGAACAGAAGATCATTTAGACCTAACTCACCATTGAAAACAGAAGTAAAAAATGATGATTTCACATCAGACACCATAGATAGAAGTCTTTAACCAAGTCATGGAGAATTTTGAAAAATTAAGACCAGCAGAAAGTACCATGAATTTCGAATCTCTTCTCCCTCTCTGCGTTTGGTCCTCAGATATAATTAGGTCCTCAAATGGTGTTCAGTCTTCTCTGTGATTATGGTTGGGGTACCAGTTGGCAGTAACCTTTGACAGAGGAAGTGAAATGGCTGCCTCAGGTAGTTGGACTCACACATGAGCGCTCTTTCCACAACCCCACGCTGCCTCCAAGTGGGAAAGTGGCAGTGGTGTTAGGATGTAATCTCTCCAAAAATCACCATCTTTTCTTCCAACTGGACAAGTGGCTAAGTATTTTAGAATGACTTATAAACTTAACAGTGTAGGGTTTAGCATATAATTTGAGGACCGAATAACTTCTCTCCAAGGGAACTAAAATATTTAATTTTACTTATTTCGGTCAAGGAGGAAAAAAAAAACAATTGGGATGCATGATAAGCTATTCATTAATATCAAGTGGCAAATCCAAGACCTTTTTAAAGAGATTTGGTATAATACACCGTATAACGGCGGGGCCAAAATAATTTCCCGTCCCCCTTCTTCCCACGTTCCCTGATAAGAACACCATCAGTCCATCAGTGAAAGCATTGGAGAGGAACGTCCCCTCACGGCAGGGCTCTGTGGGTACTGCATTCCTGTAACATTTGATCCTCTTATCATGGATGATTGTCAGTTACTTCACGGACTACTCCTGGCGGGTGGGGTGGGCAGGGTGGTATGGGGGAGATGATGGGAGCAGCCTCTCAGCACATGGAATCTTTGAATTGGAGTTAAAAGGTGTCTGGGAGGTCCACTGTTCCGACTTCTCATCTCATGAAGAACTGCTTCTGACAAAAGGAAACTCTCCCTCTTCTAAAATTTCCAGTAGCTTCTTCCATTTCTGTACCATTCTGATTTTCAGCAGAACACCTTGTGTTTAGCTGAAATCTGTCTCCTGTACCTTTCATGCATTAGCTTATTTTTGCCCACCGGAACAAAGAGTGTAAGTCCAATCCTTCCACGCCTTGGTCTTCGATCTACTGGAAGAGAAGAATCATCCTGCATTCACCCTAGTCTCCATCTGAACTTTGATTCTCTCAGCTGCGTTTCCATGTTCTTCTTGCTGTCAACCTGGGGCCGATGCCGTCGCCGTCCATCTTTGTGTTCGTACTCCTCTACCGCGCTTGTCAGTGTCCTTCCCCAGTGCTCTGTGCTCAATCCACCAACTGCACCATCATCACACACACACAAGGTTCTATCAAAACTGTGAGGCTTTATCGGAAATGTTTACCCAGCTGTCGCCCAGAGCGTGCTGGCTCACTCCTGTTGGGAGTCCGCTTTGCTTCTGGCTGGGCAGCTGTGCACTTGTAACTTTTGATTTTCTGCCTTTTGCAGAAGAGCACTGCGGAGGTTGGGTTGTGTTTGAGCTCCAGAGCTGGTGCGCTTCTCTGCTTTTTAGTTCTGCAAGGCCCACTTGGGACTATTTAAAACCCACATTGTTGAGTTATATCCCAGCCTGTGGCCGTGAAAGTCACCGCGGGCTCCTTCCTTCTCTCCCAGACTGTAAGCCGAAGCTTCGGGGCATCACTGTGTTTGAGAAAAGATAATCTGGGACTTTCTCTATATTGGAAAGGGTGAAGATCTAAAGCTTTTGTGGAGACAATATGGTGTTTCTATTGATCTGTGTGAGTTGAACATATGGAGGCTTCGAGAAAAAAAGTCTGCCCTATTTAGCGACCCGGGGCTGATGAGAAGGTGTGTTACAAATCCGTATTCCTCCCAGCGTGCGGTCTGGGACACATCGGCTCATTTTACTGATGAGTTCCTCGAATCAAGCAGGGGCCATCATCTCTTACCACTTTGTGGCATTAATTGAGTTGTGTGAGAAACACTGCAGGTGCATCTGTGAGGGGGGAGAGAACAAGGAAATGCTGTTCCTGCTCTCTCGGAGAATAGGGAAATAGAGAAGAGCAAGCAGACGCGGAACTGGCAGCAGATGAACAAGAGCAGATGTGTGGAGGTAAAACAAGGCCATCTTCGGGGATGGAGGTAATGTGGGAAGACAGTCGAGTCCTGAGCAGTGAGCTTTTCTTCTGAGTTATGGTGACCATATTTACTGGACAAGAACTATAGACCCATGGCCCGTAAAAGGATTTTAATGTTCTTCTAGGGGTGATGCATTAGTATGATTTGGATATTAAGAGGCTGAGATTTCTAGTACATGCCAGTGGTCTGTGGAGGCAAGAAGTGAGGATATTGGCTGTTGTGGAAATGCTGGTGGGTACAACCTAGTCATGGTGCCCAGACCTCTGACAGGAGCAGACACCGGGACTGGAAACTCGGCTGAGCTACTAACTCAAGTTGCCTGTAATGTGGTTTATAGAATATAATATATTCTCTATATAGAATATTCTAGCATGGCTGGAAGTGTAGAGATGCCCATTTTATTGTCCCTTCACATTCTTTCTGGGTCCTACAGCAATGACCCATAGTGACCAAGGGCCTTTTTAGCGGCATCATTAATTGAGTCTATGTATTTATAAATCATAATCTTTATTTATGTGGAACCCAGTGTGGGACTTGAACTCACAGCCCTGAGATCAAGACCTGAGCTGAGATCCAGAGTCGGACACTTGACCGACAGAGCCACGCAGTTGCCCCTATAAATCATAATCTTTAAACCAGGGTGTGATGTCAACCACTTGTAAGTTTCCTAGAAGTAACACAGAAATACAACGAACGGATGATGAAGGTATGGATGGCTAGCCACTCGATGCTCAATTTTGGTACATGTGAGAATCACTTGGGAAAATTTAAACATAGATAGATGATAGCTAGATGCCATGTCTCCAAACTCCAATTTAGTATGGCTGGAATGGGAGCCAGAACATTAGAATTTTAATGAGCCCTCCAGGTAAATCTGGGGCAGGAATCCCAGTTCTGCATCTTCAGAATATTAGCTAGAAGAGAATGTCTCCAGGGGCCCGAATTTCCTGAGTTTCTGGAAGGAAGCCTGCCTCCTGGATTCATCCTCCCTTCCCATGGTCTGTGTAATAGCTCCAGGTTCTGTACAGAATCTCGGTGAGCATAGTTTGGAGCAGAGTAAATTCCTTTTAGGATTATAGGATTAGGAAGCTGAAAGGTGATTCAAATTCTTGATTAAACAGAGAGAAGGAAACAGGAGGGGAGGCTGTGGAGCACGCACATCACTCCAATGTGTTTTCTCGGTAATTAGAGGAAGTGATTGCAAAATATTTGAAAGGATTAAATGCTCAGAGAATATAGTGATCAAATAACATGAGATGCCGCATTCTTTAAAATGATCACTGGCTTGGCTTTGCACGTGCTGTTGAACTGCTGTCACTTACTCCCCGATACTCTTGGGATGTATGCCCAGACGGAAATGCTCTCTGCCATTTGGGGGAGACAGCCCCGGGTGTCACATTGGGAGACATCGGCTTCTAATTTCGGGTCACACACAAAATTTTGAGTGGTGGCAAACTGAGGTATAATGTCTATTTCTTGGCTTTTTCTCTTTGGTGGAACTACAACAGTAGGGGGTGCCTGGGTGGCTCATTTGTTTAAGTGTCTTCCTTCAGTTCAGGTCATGGTCCCAGGGTCCTGGGATTGAGCCCCGCATCGGGCTCCCTGCTCAGCAAGGAGTGTGCTTCTTCCTCTTCCTCTGTTGCTCCCCCTGCTTGTGTGCCCGCTCTCTCTGTCAAATAATAAAATCTTAAAAAAAAAAAAAGTATTACAGCAATAATGCCTGCAATGTCCAGCTTCACTTTGGCCTTTACTGATATCTACTAATTCGGCAATGATTTACAGATAAGCTATCTTAAAGCCTCTCTGGGACAAGGAGAACAATTTTTTTTAAAAAAAGATATAAGTAACCATGTTCATTGAATGGCTTTTACATGCTTTTGTGGGAATACGGAGATGTCTTTGTCCTCTAAGAAGACAACAGGGGCTAAAGGAGTTGAAAACAGACTTGGTGTGGTTTCTCAAGAAAGAAGATTCCGTCTCTCCAAAGGAAAACTGCAGTCGTTGGCTGTGGCAGTGCACGCTGGCCATGGTGGAAGAACCTGGGAGCTCGGCCACGCAGGAGAGAGTTCCAGACCTCAGAGCTGGCCAGGTCAGAAGCGGGTGCTTGCTCAGGTCAGGGGAGTGTGGCCTGTGAGGTCACATAGGACCCTGCACTGAGAAGGCCCCACACTTGTTTGGATGCTCTGCTCTCATCATGAAATTCTTCTAATCTTGGGAAAAAGAAGCCTTACCATTTCATTATGCGTTAGGCTCCACCAACCGCACACCCAGTCCTGATTCAGATTCTGTGCGCCCTTAGGCAAGTTACTCGACCCTGTGATGTAGAAGGGACCCAGAATCCGTCTGTATACTTGTGATGGTGAAATACAAAAATGTATATTTAGTGCGTGATGGTAAAAAACAAAAATATATATTAAGTAAGTGCCTTACTTATGGAAGATGTTTAATAAATGTTACGTGTAAAGGGAAGAAAGAAGATCAGAGCTGGAGATGGCCAGCTTTTTCTCTAACAGGCCAGAGAGTAAATATTTCAGGCTTTGCAGGCTCTTCTGTCTCTATTGCAAGCGCTCAGCTCCACCATTGTAGTTTGAAAGCGGGCACAGACAATGCATAAATGAATGGGAGCAGCTGCGTTGCAATAAGACTTTATTTAGTAAAACAGATGGTCATAATTTGCTGACCTCTGGACTAGAGGCTAGGGAAGTAGAAGATAAAGAAAGCCGAGACGCATAGACCAGTCCTTTCAGAGTCTGGTCCCAGGACATGCAGCATCTCTCCCACCTGTTAGAAGTACCTGTTCTCAGGTCTTACCCCCAGGTGCTGTGTGTGGGAATGGGGCCCAGCAGCCCAGCAATCTGTGTTTAATAAGCCTTGCAGGCGATTTTGATGTATGGCTCCTGTTTGAGAGCCACTTCTAAAACAAAGAGATTCAGCAGTCCAAATGTAAAGCAAAGAGCCAACGTAAGAAGACGCCAGCACCAGACGGTGGATGATTCCAAAGGCCTGCATCTTGATCCTGCCTTATGATGCTGAATGCTCCTCAGATGTTCCTCCCATTGATCCTTGGCCACCAGCCTGCGATCCAGGAGAGAATAAGGTCTTACAGAAAATGATTTGAGGGACCAACTTTTCTCCATTCTCCCAACAATGATACATAGCTAGTACCATTCTAGATGCATAGAAGAACAGTTATTATATTACATACAATGAACGCCTTGGGGCATTTATTTCAAAGAGTGGTCCCCAGACTGGCAGCAACAGCATCCACCTGGGAACTTGCTAGAAATGCACATTCTCAGGTTCCACTCCCGGCCTACTGGGGGAGTTGTAACTGACCCTTCAGATGATTCTGAGCCCACTCAAGCTGGAGAGCTGCTGGGTTAGGGCACTCTGGCTTCATTCTCAGTCCTGCTTACAGAGGGCTACCACAGCCACCCAGTGCAGGAGATTGGCTGCGTATGGAAATGATTGCTCTGGGCATTTGGACAGTACTGGGAGGAAGGGTATGGATCTGAGCCCAGGCCTCCCCTGTATGAGTCCAGGGCCCCTAGTATTCTAAGTAATACTAGAAACAATCCCAATCCCTCCTCTGCCCCCATGTTTTAATTTAACATATGAATCCACTTAACTCTACAAAGGCCATAAAATGCACATGGGTCTTAAATACATAAAACTGAGCAAAACTGTTTAATCTGACACCCTGAGAAGATTCCCATTCCTCACTTGAGCTAATAATGTTATTTCAGTTTAATTCTCTTGCTTTTGGGGGAATTAGCTGCCTCTCACTTTGATAGGTTCCCCGCTTCCCACCTTCCCTCTCCCGGCATGAGGATTCATCCCTGGGTCTGCATGCGTGTGCAGTGCCGGCTGTTCTGTGCTCGTCCAGGAGGAGACCGACTTTCGTTGTCCGTTGTTCAGGCAGCAGTGATGACACTGAGAAGCTGAAAAAAAAATAAATTCATAAAGTCAGCGGGAGATAGACTTTGGAGGTTCTAGCTTTTGAGGCCAAACAGACCTGTCTCATGAATTGAGTCTTTTCCTGATCCTTTGTTTCTAGCATCATCTTTGCTGCAAGGGAGTGACTTCTGGGTCCTGGAGGGCAGCACTTCGGCTCACAGTTAAGTGGGTGGCAGCCTTTTCCTCTTGGCTGAAGCTTTTCATGGAGAGGGGGGTAAGGAAGGCAGAGAAGTGGGTAATGTGACCCCTTGCCTGTGGCATTTAACCCACTGAGTAGGCCTGGAAAGATCCTGAGGATTGATGTATCCCATCTCCTAGAATCCACCTGTCCTGTCATAATAGCCCATCATTTACTGCACTCGCTGCATAAATGTACTGCTTGTATAAACAGTAGGGAGAGATTTGATCCTGGGCTGGTCTGCTCTGCAGTTATTGTGGCTTGACCAATGAGAAGTAGTAACCAGGGACAAGCATCCCTAGTAGAATGGACCATTAAAAACCACCGCTTTTTCTCTTTCACTCCTTCCCCACCAATTATGTGTCTTAACATCTTTTTAATTCTCATAGGAAATGTTCGTTCTCCAGTTACCAGCTCACTTATAAAAACCAGTGATTCTAACTCAGGTCCCTTTCATGGGCTCATGTCCCTCTGGAGCTCCACAGTTCACTCTGGTCGCCACTAGCCACTTGTGACTATTTAAGTTTGAGCAAATCAAAATTAAGTAAAATTTCAGTTGACCTTGAACAACAAGGGATTAGGAGTGCTGATTCCCCATGTGGTCGGAAATCCACATACAATCTTTGACTCTCCCAAAACTTGACTACTAACAGTCTACTGTTGACCAGAAGCCTTACCGATAGCATGAAGAGTTAATTAACACATGTTTTATAAATTATATGTGTTGTGTGCTATATTCTTGCAATAAAGCAAGCTAGAGAAAAGAAAATGTTAAGAAAATCATAAGGAAGACAAAATCACTACAGTACTGTACTGTATTTATTGAAGGAAAATGTGTGTATAAGTGGACCCATGCAGTTAAAACTTGCG
The DNA here is from genome assembly GCA_004023965.1 of Spilogale gracilis. Classification (NCBI taxonomy): domain Eukaryota; kingdom Metazoa; phylum Chordata; class Mammalia; order Carnivora; family Mephitidae; genus Spilogale; species Spilogale gracilis. Next base: position 75,008 of record PITA01008558.1, on the reverse strand, counting down.
TTGTGCAAGGGTCATCCGTAGCTCAGTTGTTTAGTCTCAGTAGACACATTGAAAGTAGCCATGTGGCTAATGTCTACCAGCCTGGACAGTGTAGATATACAGTATTTACCTCACTGTAGAAAGTTCTGTTGGTCAGCAGTGCTCTGGAGCTGTTCCCTCACCTCCATATCTCTCTCTCTCTGTCTCCCCCCCCACCCCCCATCTCTCTCCCACTCAGGAGTCTCATGAAAACGCTCATGTTCTTTTCTTCCATCACCTCTAACCAGCGTGTGTATCAGGCATTCATTTGTACATAATATAATCTGACTAGTTACTAATACGGTTTGCTCTGTGTGCATTTTAATAGGAATAAAACCCTTCGGCTAAATTGGGTTGCAGGCAAAGAAAGTGAAGGCAGAGGTAGAGTGGACTAGGGGTGGGTAGAGGTGGGTGAGGAGCCTTCAGCGTGGCCTTTCAGTTTCCCCAAATCACACCTGTAAATAGGCATTTTCTAATCAGTCTTTTCCTATGAAAATGTTGAAAAATATGGAAAATTTGAAAGAATATCATGGACATCCACATACTGTTTACCATCAAAAACCTGTTTGAAAAGTAGATGGCAGGCAGCATGACCGTTTACTGCTGCGGACTTCAGCCGCGTCCCCAAACAGCAAGGGACGTCCCGTACAGAACCGCGTTACTGTGACCGCATACACGAAATGAGCAGGCATTCCACATCAGTTAAAGATCTTCTCACACCAGGTATTTCTACCGTAACCATTCTTTCCACGTGAAAAATTAATTTTAGGTGCACGATGAGGATTTCATTTCCCTCCTACTCTGGGCAGTGCCTGTCTGAGATAGATACACCTGCTGTCTCACTCAAGGAGACCAGAGGGTTTTCTCTTCCTTCGGTTGCCTCTCGATGTCAAGGAGAAGGTGTATAAATACATCATTATCTTTATCTGATATTGCCGATGATATGGATCCCCTGCACTTACTAGCCATCCCGTGAGAGAACTTACAAACCAAGCTACGGGGAGCCCCAGGGGAACTTCACAGAGGTGACTCAGATGATGAGAGAAAGAAACAAAGAAACATAAGGAGCAGCACTTTCCCTCGGAGACTTTATGAAATAGGCCAGGCTTTTGAAGTGGACAGATACCATTGCCCCTATCATCATAACATGTGTCATTCACTCCCTTTTTCTCTTCAGGCAGCTTCCTGCATCATCTTTGCCCACCATGCTTGGCACAGACTAGCCACAAAATAAATGCTTACTGAAATTAAAATCTTAAAATAACCATCAGAACAAATTCATCTAATGTCACATGGTAGGTGCTCAATGAGTACCATAATACTTAAATTGAATTGATTTTTCAATCTCCTTTCTGAAAACTCTCTGACACTTAATACCTGTACTGCTCATTTGATGGTCTGAAGTTGTTATTTAATCCTTGACATTTCATTTCTTTTTCCTTATATATAGCTTACCTCCATATTAAATTATGAGGTCTCTTGGGCCAGGAGCCATATCTTCTAATTCCTATTATCCTGCATAAAACCTGCTACAGAGCTGAGTCTACAGCAGGCTATCCAGACATATTTACTGTATGGATGAATGGATGGATGGATAAATGAATGAATTTGCAGAATTGAATTTTACAAACAGGAAATATAATTACCTTAGAGACCAGGTTTAGTATGGATCTATGCTACAAAAATCTGTGACACTACCTCTTTTTAAAAGATAAGGGTGAAATGAATGGCACCTTTCCCATTTAAGCGTAAGATTTCTGGACTCCTGACAACATGGGTACACAAAGCATGACATAAACACAAAGCTACCTGTGGCTCCATGCCTGGGGGTCAGAGCTCACATCTTCTTGTCCAGGCATTTGTAGCTTTTATTCATTTTGCCTTGAATACCCAGCTCTTGCAGATGTAACACTGTTGGTTTAAATGCCCTCCTTAAAGCATTTTTCTCATGTTGAAAGATGCCAAGTTGCATTATAAATGAGGCTTGTATTACAAAAAAAAAAAGAAAACCCTCCCAAAATTTAAGGCCATTTACACAAACTTAGCAATACAAAATCCTATAATTATTTGAAATTAGCTAAGCACACAGGCACAACCTGGAATGGGTCTGACTTTATGACAGTTAATCGGAAGAAGACCTGGTTATTTATATTAGGGTAGGATGGATGGACTAAAAAATATGTGACAGTTCATGGCCAAATGTTTCTGATCAGTGATTAGTACCTCTCTGTGAAGTGATTCAGGTACCCAAGCTCCTTCCGTCTTGTGGCTCTGTCATCTGCTAAGGTCTTATCTCCTTGAATCAAATTAGGAAAAGAGGGAAAAGGGGCATGGCAGAGGGCATCCATTTCTCCAAATACTTGTTTGAGAGATGGCACACATCTTATCTGCTCATATGCCACTTGCTAGAATTCATTCTGGGGGCCATCCAACCAAAGGGAGTCTAGAAATATAATCTAACAGCATGCCCAAACAAAGATGATGATTTTTTTTTTTTTATGAAGAGCTAGCAGTCTTTGATGCTAAGTTTTAAGTGACTTCAAAATGAGAAGGGTCAAAGGAAAAATTTTAGCCCCATGAACAGAAGTATCAGGGTCTGTGGTAAGAGAGGCAGCAGCTTCGGGAAACTACACGGGGCCAGTCGTGGCCAGGTACCACTTTTAAAGGGGACATTGAAAAACCAGCATTAGAACGGAAGAGGGCAAGGCAAGATGGTGGGAGTCCAGGAATCCTGTTTAGAGGAAAGGATGAGTGAAACCAGAGACCTTTTTCCTGGGCAGGAGAAGTGTAGGGACACGGTGGTGATGGCTAAAGCTCTATTAGAAGAGAAAGTAAAGCGGACGTCCTTTAGGGAGCTCTAGAAGCTTGAACGCTCCCTCTCACAGAATTTAGGATGGTAAGAAATATGTATCTCTAGATCCTATCACATCGCCTAAAACATCTCAGACATTTAGTAAATATGTATGGGTGGAATTCATTAGTTAATTAATTACCAGGACCCAGATTTCCATTCTGGATCCTGAGAGAGTTCCCGGATGAGTAAAGGGCTCTAATACCAAAGGCACGAGGACTTAGCTGGGCACACCGGAGTACAGAGATGCTTCAACAAGACCCAGAATTCACAGTGTTTGGCACCCACTGGCTGCAGTCCCTCCAGCTCTGATCTAAGGGCTCCTCATCCCAGATCGAGCTCTTCAGAGGTTCTGTGTTACAGCAAGTTCTAGAACTCTAGCCAACATCAGGCGGAGTCACACGGAAGTGAACTGACTTGGGGATGTGACAGAGGAGTTTCTCAGAGCTGGAAAATGCTTTGGGAAAACTCCTTGCAGCCTCTTACCTCCGAGGTGATGCTACCAGCAGCTGCAGGTTAGGATTTTCTCTCTCCAGACTTAGAGCTGCGCTGCCTCAGCGTGGGAGCCCTCAGAGCCAGTGCTCAGAATCAACAGCTGGCCGCCCTTGCCCTTCCATGTGCCCTTGCAGCATTCCTGCAGACCAGAGAGGCTGGGCACTGTGTGATAAATACTTAGGAAGTAGCAGGCTTTGTGTCGATAGGGTCACTAGCACCAAGACTCCAGGACACACTGGAAGTCTCTGCCTTCCAACTGAGTCTGGACACTGCTTGTGGTTCTTGGAACTTATTTAAGAGGAGGCTGAAACACCGGAATTGCACTCTTGAGAAGGCTCCAGGGAAGTGGCTAGGGGCCATCTTCTCCCTCTTCTGATAATGGCCTTAGCAACAACTGAGTGACTAGCATCCGCTCTGTCTTTTCTTAGTGTTCTTCACATTCTTAGCAACTTTTCTACAGAGTTAGTTCACCAGGTGAGATTTGAAGGGAGAAAATACTTGCACAAAGATAAAATTGTAGACAAACTACTCTTCAGGTCTCACTTTCATCAAGAGAGACTGCCAGAGCACAGAAAGAAGTGGCCTCCTTTTTTTTTTTTTTTTTTTTTTTTTAGAAGAATAAAGAAATGCAATATAATAAGAAGTGTCCCAAGTTGTGTTAGGAACTAAAATTTTTGGCTGGAACTAATATAAAATTAGTTTTATATGTTTATTCATAGCTCTCTTTATTCTAGACTTGATTTTAAATGGCTTCAAAGAGAGACAAAACTTAACAAGATAAGAAACATGAAAAGACACAAAGAAGAATATGAAAATGGGGATATAAATTAATTTAAGTGACCAGACTAGTCTTACTTCTGTCTGGGTTGTAGGGTCAATGATTCTGTGACCCTGGTAATTCTCTTAAGCTCTTATTTTGCTTTTAATAACAGATTTAATGAAGTATAATTACATATTATAACATTCACCCTTTTGAAGCATACAGTTCCATAATTGTTAGTATATTTGCACATTCGTGTAATCAACACCACTATCTAATTCCAGAACATCTTCATAATTTCTCCCCTCACCCCGCAAAAAGTTCTCTATCCATAAACCATTACTCTTCCTTCTCTTCTCTCACCAGTCCCTAGCGATGACTAACCTATTTTCTCTTTCTAGATTAGTCTATTCTGGGCAATTGGCGTAAATGGAAACACAATACATAGCCTTTTGTGTCTGGTTTCTTTCATTTAGCATAATGTTTTCAAGGTTTATTTAGGCTGTAGTACTTAACAGTATTTCATTCTTTTTTATGACTACATAATATTCCATGGTAAGGATACACCACATTATTCATTCAACGGCTGATGGACATTTGGGTTGTTTTCACTTTTGGCTTTCATTAAAAATGCTACTGTGAGCAATTATGTAAAAGTTTTTTTTGAACCCATGTTTTCAGTTCTCTTGGATGTATACCTTAGAGTGGAATTGCTAGGTCATATGATAACTATGGTTAGCTTTTTGAAGAAGTTCCAGGTTGTTTTGTAAAGCAGGTATAGCACTGATAACATATGAGGATTTCCATATCTCCATACCATCACCAACATTTGCTTCTGTTCATCTTCTTTATTATATGATATGATGTGGCATCTCATTGTGACTTTGATTTGTATTTTCCTAATAGCTAATGATGTTAAGCATCTTTTTTTTAAGATTGACTTGTTTATTTGAAAGAGAGAAAGAGCATGTGAATTGGGGGAGGGGCAGAGAGAGAATCCTCAAGCAGACTCCCCGCTGAGCGCAGAGCCCAGTGCACACAAGGCTTGATCCCTGGACCTTGACCAAGTTCATGACCTGAGCTGAAGTCGGACACTTAGCCGGCTGAGCCACCCAGGTGCCCCATTCTTTTTATTTTTTATTTTATTTTTTTTTAAGATTTACTTATTTATTTGAGAGAGAAACTTGGACATCTTTTCATTGCTTTTGGCTACATGCATATTTTGGTGGGGAGGAATGCCTATTCAAATTTTTACCCATTTTTAAGTTGAATTACTTGTCTTATTCTGTAGGAAACATTCTGAAATATAATTCTCTTGTCAGATGAGTTGCCAATATTTTCTCTCATTCTAGGGGTTGTCCTTTTATTTTCTTGATGGTCACCTTTGAAGCACAAAAGTGTTTAATTTTGATGAAGTCCAATTTATTTCCATTTTTCTTGTTGCTTATGTTTTAGTGCCACACCTAAGATGGCTTTGCCTAACCACAGATCAGGAAAATGAACACTTATGTTTTCAGGAGTTTTCCAACTTTGCTGTTACATGTAGGTCTGTGATCCATTTTGAGGTAACTTTGTATATGGTGTGAAGTAGGGATCCTGCTGCTTCCTGTATGGGTAGTGTGTAGTTGTCCCAGCACCATTCACTGACAAGGGTTTTCCTCCCCATTGTATTACCTTAGCACTTCTATCTAAAGTCAATAGGACATACATGAAAGAGTTTATTTCTGGAAAATCAGTTATTTCTATTGATGTGTGTTTTAGCTTAGGTCAATACCATGCTTTCTTGATTTCTGTAGTTTGTAGTAAATTTTAAAATCGGAAAGTATGAGACTTTCAATGTCATTATTTTTCAAGATTGTTTTAGTTATTCTCAGTGCCTGACATGCCCAGAGGAATTTTAGGATCAGCTTGTCAATTTCTGGGAAAAAAAAAAAAAAAAAAAAGGCTGTCCTGGGTCTTTTAGGCCTCCCTCCATTTTCTCATCTGTTTAAAAAGATCAATGATCTGTGCACTGTGGAGTTCTTGTGCAACCCTGAAGGACATGAACTCGCTTTAAATGTTAAAAATACTAAATTAATTAAAAAGAAATGCTAAACTAATTTTAATCCCTCATTTTCAGAAAAAAATCTGCTTTTGCCCTTTTTATCATTCTCACATTGTTAAGTCATGAGTGGTATTACCGTTGTCCTGCTTCTGGACTCATTGGAAATGATGATGCCTCCCAGTGTACACAGAAGCCAGGATACTGCTGGGTCGCTCTGTTAGAATCACTGAATTCTGAGTCCGTGCACAGAAATGGTCTCACCTACCTGAAGGTGAGATAGCGTTACTGTCAGAAAAAGAGAAGGGAGGAGCAGTCAGAGGGAAGGAAGAATAAGGAGAAACCACCGGTGCATAGAGAATTAGAATATAGATGGGTCTGTGTCTTGAGAGGTTGGTGTCTGGAGAGCAGGTCCAAGTGGAGCCCACTTCCCTGCTCCTTGCAGACTCCGCCCCCCCTCTGGGGGGAAAGCCCATTATTAGAATAGATCAGAATCCAAGGATCCAGTTTGTGGATGTGTCCTTGGCCACCTTTCATTTTGACAGCAGAGTCCAAATGCAACCCAGAACAATGAGACAGGGGAGACCATCTTGATCAAGGGCAAAGGCTCTGAGGTTTTCTCATGCAGGCTGCCCTTCTGAACTCGGGACCGAGTGGCATAGCCTTCCTGCTTTCGGGCGGGACTCCCAGTGACTGGAAGCTGAAAGCAATCCAACCACAGCTTTCCCTTCTCCCTTCCTCTTCCTCCTATTCACAAAAACTGTGAGCATCACAGTTATGTTAGCTAAGTTTATGGAAGGTAGGACATTATGTTACGTGCTTTGTATGCAATATGTTGTTTTTTATAACCACAGCCCTATAAAGTCAGCACAGTTATTGTTATCCCTGTCTTCCAGATGACAAAACTAGGGTTTGTCTCTTATGTCAAAGACAGGTTATCTCTTATGTCAAAATTACAGAGATTTAAAGGAGATATGCCCAGGATTGTTCTGAAAGACCCTATGTCAGAGTTTTCCAGGCATTCTTTTTCTTGTCTTTTTGGTTCAAGTGGAAATGTTATCACTTTATCTATACATGGTGATTAAAGAATCAGCTTTGGGTTCTCAGAAATTGAAAGACTCTCAAGGTCTAAATCCCATGGCTCCAAAAAAACACTTGTTCCAAGTCTCCGCCAGACCACACTATGCTCTCCCTTCTCTGAATTCCCGTTTTTATAGAAAGCAAGCACTTGGGGCGCCTGGGTGGCTCAGTTGGTTAAGCGACTACCTTTGGCTCAGGTCATGATCCCGCAAACCCGGGATCAAGTCCCACATCAGGCTCCCTGCTTGGCAGGAAGCCTGCTTCTCCCTCTCTCACGCCCCCTGCTTGTGTTCCCTCTCTGGCTGTGTTTCTCTCTGTCAAATAAATAAAATCTTTTTAAAAATTTATTTATTTATTTATTTATTTGACAGAGAGAGAGAGATCACAAGTAGGCAGAGAGAGAGAGGGAGAAGCAGGTTCCCCGGCGAGCAGAAAGCCCGATGCGGGCCTCGATCCCAGGACTCTTGAGATCATGACCTGAGCTGAAGGCAGAGGCTTTAACCCACTGAGCCACCCAGGCGCCCAAAATAAAATCTTAAAAGAAAAAAACAAAAAAGAAAGCAAGCAAGCACTAATTTCACAACCGCCGGATGAGGCGGTCTGGAGGCCACAAGGCACCTGCCTGCTGGGTTGCAGGCCCCCGGGACAGCACCAGACAGTGCCTCGTCCTCGCCAAGAATGTTCCCTGGGGGAGCAGAACGCTCTCAGTAACGAAACCCTGACTTCATTCTGTGGCCTTCATGATGTTACCTCCATCAACACCGCCGCTGCTTGATAATAACAGGACACCCTTCAGGGACTAAGCATGAGGGACTGATTCAGGGGAGGCTGTGGTGAGGAGAGCAAGGGAAGGCCAGGGAAGAGGAGCTGCTCCTAGGGCACTTGTCTTCCTTTCGCTGCTTCTTTCGGGCCAAACCTGCTTTTCCCAAACGTTTGTGTCTTTGATGGAGTCAAGAAGATGAAAGGAGCTATTTCATGGACCTATTGACTGCTTTCCTCCAGAAGTAAACAAGAACTGGATTGATATTATGCCCCAATGTGATGAAGAGCCATGCCCGGATATCCGTGAGGCAGGCCGGTGCCCTGCCAGGTCAATGTCCGAGGCACCTGTGATGATGACGGCTTCTCCCAGGGGACATGCCATCCCTTGCCCCTGATGCCTGCCAACCAACGGAGTTTTTGTTTGTTTGTTTTGTTCTGTAAGTACTCACAAGAGCTGCTGGTTTGATCGGATGCTGTTGGCAGCCAGAAGTGGTTATTTCTCCTGTTAGATCCCGTCTAGTGCCTCTCCACAGGGAATCTAGCGGTGACTCCTATGCGTCTTCAGTTTACAGGCCTCAGGGTCGCCCCCCACCCGGCCCCGCCCCACCCACACCGCTCAGTCTTTGCAGTGATGGGGAAGGTGCCGACCGGGAGCGCTGGCGGTATCGACGTGGCACTTGGCTTTCCCTCCCATCCCTGCGTGTATATTCGTGTTACCGCTTGTAAGGTCAGCTGTCCTGTATGATTTCTTTTGAAAAGAGAGGAAAAGTGAGAGCAAGTTTCCATAAAACCAAAACACCGTAGGGCCTGGCCCTGAATTAGAGGGGAGAGGAGGGAGGTTTTATATCTGTGACAAGAGGCATTTTGGTCCCCTATGATCGTCCCGTTGTCTGTAGCTCACTGTGGCTAGTTACCGAAATGCCACGAGCTCCCGATGCAGGGCCTGTCTTAGAGTGAGGAGCGAGGCAGAGAATTGAGAGCTGAAGGGCCCTTAGAGAGCCACTGCTCTGCCCTCTCGCCCTGCAAATGATGCTCTCCGATGAGGAAAATTAAGTGACTTTCCAAGACTCTCCACAGAATCCAGGTTAGAACCCGGAAGCTGCTACTGCTGCTTGCCAGCCAGCTGTTTTTAGAGCACCTGCGAGTTTTGTTTTGATTCTTAACAGATCAGGAGCCCTTCATTCAGGCTGAGGATGGCTCCTTCCTGAAAGCTAGCTTCCTCTCAGCCCCTTTCTCTTACTAGGAGAGGGCTCAGAAACAAAGAGCTTTATCTCTCCAGTGCTAGGGCAAAGCAACTGCGTTGTTTAATTTGGAGAAGTTGAAAACAGCGTCTCATCAAAGGTGGAGAAATGATGCCACCCACCTGGCCCCCCCATCATTAGGTGATAATGCTTTCCAGCTCTGCATTGCCTGTCTAAATTCTCCCAGCCCACCCAGACCTTACTATGAGCCTCTCCAAGCTCTCCGGTGAGATTCTTCATCATAAAGGGCTTGTTCTACACTGTTCGGCTTCCCATATCTTTTCTCGAGTAGACGGTGTACCAGTATTCACCATTGCCTAACTACCTGCTGGGGCCTGGGACACTATGGATGAGGCACGGATTTATAAGCAAGTCTCAAGGCTTGTGCATTGAACTTCTTGGGGCTGCTGCCTGCAAGGCAGTCTCATGGTTAAATTCAAGTGTAAAGTTCCTAATTCAAACCATTAGCACTGTGGGTGCCCTGAGAAAAGGGAGAAGTGGATGGAGTAGGTAGGGTCAGCTTCCTGGGAGACCAAGGATGGAGTAGGTTAGGGCTGAAGGGTGGTGTGTGTGACTGAAGCCCTTAGTGAAGGAAGGGCCTGGAGAACAGAGAGCAATGCTCTTGGAAAGGGCTAGAGCAGAGAAGAAAGTGGTTTTTCTGCACTCCAGCAAGGGAAGGGCTGGACCATGAGCTCACCCTGGCTGTCCCTACCTATTCAAATTAGAGCCTTGTGGTGCCAGTGAAACAGTAAGCAAAATGTGTGTCTCTGCCATGGTCAGCCAAGAACTGTATGTTGTTTCTAGGGCGCTCCCACAGGCGTCTTTGAATGGCCCAAGCTGGCCGCGTGAAGGTCGGGGGACATGATACTAGGGCTGGATCCATTACATCTTTAGTTACTAAGGAGGCTTGGTTTCATCGGTTTGTTTTCTGTTTCCACCCTCCCTCTACTCCTTTCTCAACCTTTTGCAATATGGAACTTGCATGCCTTTCTGGTGAGCTCAACAAAGCCATACAGGGCTCAGGATGGGTTCCCAGACCTGGCCTTGTGGTGTCTGTGGCTTTTTCTTCCGATGGGGGACAGACTCTAGGCTGGCAGGAGCGTATCTGGAGCCACAGAAACTGTGCTCATCTCCCCTGCTCCAGCCATGATATGATTTTGATTGGTGTGCTTCGTGTGTGGTTTCCTTGGGCTGCTTGTAAATACTTTGCACAGATTTCAATTCAAAGTAAATTGCAGTATCATGAGTTACCTGGGATGAGGGTATTTGTCATTCAAAACTTGACCGTCACTATGAGCTATTGATTAGGAACACACTAGCCTAGGACAGAATCTGACTAATGAAGCACGGCCCTGCCCTCTAGGAAATCGTCTGTTCTTAGGCAACGCAGAGTGCACTTGAGTGATTGGGGAAACCATGCATTGTTGCCAGTTCAACACTCAGGTTTGAAGTTTGATTTTTTAGTTTGATGTAATTTGTTTTTCCTGGGCACCATCAAAGTCACAGTCTTTCTATATGGCAGGGACAGGTTGGCAGTAAACGAATGTATTTGGCATTGTCTTTGCTTTTTGAGTGGCCTATCTCCCTCTAGATTCAAACAGAAGGACAGCCATTTCTTCCTAAGAGTGTGTGTAATGAAATGATGGTAGGAGTGATGGGGACCGGTAAGAACAGATGCTGTCAGATGTTACTGATTAGACCAGGTTTGGGACTGAGGTTTAGATTCTGAGGTCGGGTTTTTTTTGTTTTTTTTTTTGTTTGTTTTTTTGTTTTTAATTGTTTTGTTTGGTTTCAGAACATTAAATCTACAAGCAACCTAAAATGTCATCATGACCAGTCCCTTCATGTTACAGACCGAGTAACCTAATGACAGAAACAGGTCTATAAACTGGGCTTCCGTTCCCCATCCAGGGATCTTGACAATACACTTTCTCCAGACACTGTTATGCCAAGACCCAGGCTCACGTTCTGTCAAGAGGTGCTTTAGCACCTGGCTCGTGGAATGAGCTCTGATTTTCAGAATCAAGGCCTATTTTAATTCCTTCATGGATGATAGACAGTGAAGGAGTCCATTAAGAAAAATATTAAAGTTTACTAAGTAAATAGCTCAGGTTGTGACTGATATCATTACAGCATTGTAAATGTGTGCATTAAATTGATTTGAATATAATTGTACAGATAGTATGTCAAAGAAATATCATCTTCTGTATCCCTAAGTTGGCAACCAGAGATTCCTGATATAATGGGGCATCCTCAGAGGAGCGTACAAGAAACATTTGCCCACTGTTTCTTCCCTCGCTCTGTTATGCACCAGATGACTGCTGTCCAAACAGTTCTCTCAGTTTCAGAAATATATGCAAGGACTAGCCCCCAAAGGATGTGTGGCTTTCATTTGGTGACTCAGAGAAACATTATAAAACCAATTTTTTTTCCAGTCAAAAGGACAGTATCAAGTGGAAGGTATAAGACATTCAGCTAAGCAGTGAGTCATTTAATAAGTATACACAGGTACTTAATAGTGTGCCCAGCCCTATGCCAAACACCATGGGAATTTAAGAATGAACGTGACCCCAGACCTCAAGGGATCATAGCATTGTTTGGAAGAAAAGAAGATATAAACCCATAAATATAATAGTAAATTATCAAGGGTTTGTGTTAGGGTTCTCTAAAGAAACAGAGCCAGTGAGAAACGCATCAATATACAGAAGGAGATGACAAGTCCTGTGGAATTGTCTCGGTGACTGTGGCGGTGGAGATCAGGTGTGTGGGGGGGTGTTCCAATCCAAACCTAAGGCCCAAGAACCAGGGGAGCCAATGGTGTGTGTTTGAGTCCAAGTCCAAGGTTTGTAAGAACAGGGAGTTCCGATGTCTGAGGGCAGGAGAAGATGGATGTTCTAGGTCGAGCAGAGAGAGCAAATCCACCCTTCCCCTGTCTTTCTGTTCTAATGGAGCCCTCAACAGACTGGGTGAGGCCTATGCGTGTTGATGAGGGCGAGCCTTAAACTCAGTCTGCGGATTCAAATGCTAGTCTCATCTAGAAATATCCTTGCAGACACACCCAGAAATAATGGTTCACCAGCTTCCTGGGCATCCCAGAGCCCACTCATGTTGACACATAAAATTCAGCATCAGAGGGTTCAAATGTTCAGTATTGACTGATTGTAGGAATCAGGTGCTAGACATTGGAGAGAAGATGTAGCTGAACAAGAATCCAGGGCAGGTTTGTGGCAGACAGCAGAGCTGGGTTTTACTTAAGTGGAATGTGGTTAGAAGAGAGGAAAGGGAGGCTTGGGAAGAGTCTTGCTTGTGCACGTACTCCACTTACTGAGTGCCCTGGGCAAGGCACTTCACTGCTTTCATCTCTGTCTTTGTGTAAAGCCCATAGGTGGCTGTTGTGACCCTCGTTACAGGCGAGGAAATGAGACAAGGAGGCTAGACACTCTTCCCGTATCACCCCACTAGGGCCTAGGAGCTAAGATCCCACCCTACTGGACAAAAACCAAGGAGTTTCCCCTCGGCCATACTCTTTCCAGTCATCCCATCAGTGCTGTTCTCAGTCCAAACAAACACCTGTCCTTTTTCTGATGTCCCATTTCCAGACAGACTGAAGTTTGTGTGACCAGGAATCCTGATTCCACAATGAAACATGCCTCAGAGTTTTCTCACTGCCTACTGCCCACAGATGTTTCTTTCCTTCCTTCCATCTATCTCTCATTCTTCTCTTCTCTCTCCCCACTCTCTGTCCCCCCCCCCTCTCGTTGTTCCACAAATATTTATGAAGTTCTTCTCAAATTCTCAAATTTCCTAAACATAATTTTTGTAAATATGGTTCTAGTCTGGGTCCCAGGGGAATCTGATACTGAGACACCACCTCATGTCTGCCGATGAAACATGAATTTGTGTCGTCCTACTTGGGAAATGTGGGATAAAGCGTCCAAGAAAACAGCCCAGACGTAGAGAGCATATTTTCAGAGCAGGCAGTATAATGAGGTTGAATGAGTCCTAAACTATATCAGGAAGTCTATATTTAACTCTCAACTTTGCTATGACTTTTCTCCATCTCAGAGAAGTTGTTTGCGCCCTTCATGCTGCATTTTCTTCAAGTATAAAATGGGACTGAGAATTCCTTCCCTTTTGACCTTGACAGGAGTATTAGGAGGCATGAGAAATAATGTAGGGGTGAAAACTGTTGTGGAAAGTGTAGACCTCCCTGTGCCCAGTGACACTTGTCAAGTGAGCTGCTTTCCTCATTCTCGGGCCTCATCAATTCATTGACTATGCCATGCTCTGTTAACTGACTCTAGGGAACCCCATCAAAGGAAGAAACTCATAGTTATAATGGCTTGGAGATAGCCCACTTCTCCAGAGTCCCTTCCTGCTTCTCTGAATGTGCCACTGAGTGGACATCAGGGGAAGGACACCCTCCACAGGATGCTGTGTGGGCAGAAAGAGCTTGGGCCAAGGTACCTGGAAGCCAGGTGGGCTGGCAGGGTGGCTTTGCCCTTTCTCTCTAGGCCTCAGTTTCCTTGTGTGTGAAATGAATCTCCAAGTGGTCTGTATGGTCCACTTCAGGGTCCTTGCCTGAGGAGAGAAGGTTTCGTGCGGGATAATTGGGAGTGTTTCCAGCCCCCTGACCCCAGGGTGGCTCAGGCCTTATCTTCTTTATTTATGTTCCTGCTGAGATTTCATATAAACCAAGGATCACAAAACTAAAAAATTAAAAATTAAAAAAATTTAAAAAGCATGGGGTGAGGTGATATTTAAATGCCTGATTCTGTGGCTCTATAATCCACTTAATGAGTGAGTTTCCTCCCATCCCCTTCCCCCAGCCGCGAGTAAGTGCAAGGGGTTCAATGCTCTGACTTCTCCCTAGCCACACCCAGCAGGAGCATTGGCGCTGTTGACTCCTCGCTTCAGGGATTTCCAAGTCCCCCAGACACTCCGCACCCTCTCCTGTTTCTTCCCTAGGCTTCCAGGGTCCTGCGTGAACGTTGGGAGGCACCCTGCTGTCCTCGCTCTCTGTCCGCACTCACAGCCAGTGTGTAGCAGGGCCCTGGGGTGCCGCCCTCCCAGGACATGGTTGCAGCAGTTGGGGTGACTTGGGGGACTCCCGGGAGCCAGGTGTGGAGCAGGAAGGAGGAGAGGGGAGGCCATCTGAACACGCCGGCCCTTGCTGCTGTGGGCTCTGTCTCGCCTGCAGAGCCTCATAGAGCTCACGTGTCCTTACATGGACTTGTTCACCTTGGCCCACCTGGAGCACGCTGCCCTCGGCTTGTATTTTGGGCAAGCTTAGTAAACTACAGGAGACGTTTGCAAGCCAAAAATCCTTGTCGGGTGCTGCCGAGCCCTCCATGCTTTCCTCTCCATGAACAACTGTCAGAATTTGATTAAACGAACTCCCCCGCACTATCTGTTTCAAAATACTAATCCACAGGACAACCCGCACCTCTGTATAATGTGTTTGCCTGGGGTCTGGTTGTGGTGCGCTAGTTGCGCCGCAGGGGGCCACACGCTTGGGGGCAGGGCTCAGCAGGCGGAAGGAGAGCCTCCGCTGGAGGAAGAGGGGCCTTGCTCTTCTAGAGGGTGCTGGAGCTCAGCGTCCCTCCCAGGCCAGGGCTCCTCCACGGAAGTCCTCCTCAGCCCTGACCTGATGCCAGTCCTGCCCCGAGAGGGTCCCAGGGCAAAGATCACTGGATGGATCCCGGCTAACCACTAACCAGCTGTTGGGCTGCCAAGAAAGGGATGAGATTGCCGGGAGCACGGTGGGAGCTTTGTCCCTGGCGTTGGTGAAGCGGAGACGGCTGGCTGCTGCTCAGAAACGCCAAGGAAAGGAACCCAGGTTGGACCAAGTAGCCACAAAAGTTCTTTGCAACTGGCCATTTTGCTCAACTCTGCCTAAACCTTAGAATGAACAAAATGGCATATCCAGAAATATCTGACTATTAGAACATGGCAGGGAGGGGTGAGAGTTTGTGTTCCAGCCATCGGCTTTAAACCTGAGCTCACATCTGAGCTGCATCCCACAGATGACCTCATGGCCATCGTAGTGGACACTTCACTCTTCCTGGATCAATTAGCAGAGATTGTAACAGCTGTCAGCGGACTCTTCCCCTAGGGCCTGCTACCTGCCAGCCCCACTTCGGATTTTGTCAGAGATAAAGAAGCAGCAGAGGCACCGCCATAGCTGGTCCCAGCAGCCCTTATTGTGTGCGTGTATCTAATGCCACCTGTCCCGGCACCAGATCATGAGGTCCGTGTGGGCAGAGGCATGCCCACTTCCTTCCCCACGGTGTATGCATCGTCCAGCTCACAGAACCTCACACGGAGGTGTGCCCGGTTGGTTAAGGTCTGACTCTTGATTACAGCTCAGGTCATGATTTCAGGGTTGTGGGATTGAGCCCCGCTTCTGGCTCCATGCTCAGCATGGAGTTTGCTTGTGCTTCTCCCTCTGCTTCTCCTCCCGCGCTCACTTTCTGTCTCAAATAAATAAACAAATAAAATCTTAAAAACAAATCCCACATGGACTTAGTGCTTGGTAAATATTTCTGGAATAAAAATAAGATACACTAGGAGAATTAAGAACTAGGGATCTGACTCTACATGTACTAGTTGTTGAGACAAGTGTTGTTTTCAGTAGGTCTCTGCGGGCATGTCACTTCCTCAGAAAGGGCATCCTTGGCCAGCCTGAGTTGAAGCCTCCCATCTTTAAACGTTGTCTTCATATCTTCTTTTACTTTTGTCTTAATAATTAATGTCAGCCAATTTATACACACACACACACACACACACACACTAACATGTTCTTGTATGGAAATACACGTGTGTGTGTATGTATCAGACGTACATATGTGTATATAACGCATATATAGATATAGATATAGATAGTTTCCTGCTGATTTTTCTATCTCCCTCCTCCCCACTCGAGTATAAGCTTCATCCCTACATCTGGAATGGGACCTGGCACCTAGTATTTGCTCAAAAAGTGTCTCTTAAATGAATGAGTGAATGAATGAATGAATGTTTATGAGTCAAGACAGACTTGGGTTGAGTCTTTTAAAACTGATTATCATCAGAGGGGGGCAGCAAGGTCAAAAGCAGATTAGTGAAAGAAGCATAGTAAGAGCCCAGTGGTTTAAAAAAAAATATGTTGATTTCCCTTCATACGGGTGGCTGACAGTTGTCAGTGGTTGTCCAGTGTGGTTTGCAGCTTCTGCCAGGACCCGCCACGAAGGTCCCTGCCACGTGGGTTCAAGCCCTCAAGGACAACAGCCACTCACTGGGAATCTGAAAAGCTCCTCCACTCAGGCTTCCCCAGAACTTAGGTTTTGAAAATATAGTAATAGATTAGCTAGAAACTAATCCCCAGCATTGAGTGAGTCACCCTAACTTTTTGCAGATGACTAGCTTCCTTCCCCAATGTTCAACTTCCCCCTTATCCTCATATGTACTCAAATATACTCAAATAAATACTCTACTAGAACATTACTAATGATAGGGATATGGTCTCGTGGAAACTGAATTGAACTGACAAGTCTGAGGTGTATGTTTTGGTCCTTGCTCTGTCATTAACTAGCTGGGTGACCTTTCTAGTTTTGGTTTCCTTACTCATAAGGAAGGTGAAAGGACTACATCAATTTTAAGTCACTTTAATTCTCAAATTGAATCTCAAATTCTACAGTAAAAACCTAGACTTAGAAACAAAGGCAATTTCTAAACTCTACTGGCAGGTGTGATGCAAAGAATCTACCTAAAATGTAATACATCCTGGGTAAGTTCCCAAGCTAGTAGCAAAACTTGCATGCGTATTTGAAGGGGGAGGTAGTTGACTCTTCCCAGCATTGCTGGTAGTGGGTGTCAAGGGCTAAATTCTTCTGAGTCTCAGTTCTTTGGAGGCTAGCCTTGAGTCTTACGCAGCAGGGGTTGGACATGTCTGATGGCCTGGAGTGGGGTAGGGGGGTGGCAGGACACAAGGTCAGTAGGGAGGATTTCAGAGGCAGCAGGTTCTGGGGCAGCTGTGTTTGGGTGGCTAAAGGAAGAGCAGAAGGCAGGCATAGAGCACCTCCAAACTAAGGTCTGCGCACTAGGGGAAGCCCGCGATCAAAAGAACAAAAATGCTTTGCTTTCAGTGGTGCTTTACAACTTCTGAAATGCCACTACAATTTTTTTTAGCATCGTAGTGCAGGTGCTAAATGTTGCGAGGGATCCCCTCCAAAGATTTACAGTCCAGGAGAGAGAATGGTAACAAGTAATCACACCATAAGGCTGGCCACGAAGGGTCCTATAGGATATGCAGAACAAATATCATGGGAGCCCAGCAGACAGAGGATAAATGACATCGTGAGGCTTTATGAAGGAGGTGGCATTAGAGTTGCCTTTTGCCAGATGGAAAGCAGGCATACAAGGGGAACAGAGAATGGCTTTCCAGGGTAGAGAGAGCTATGTGGCCAGCCTCACACACGGAGGGTCCCTTATGATGCAGTCTGCTATGGGGCAGGGCATCAGCCAGCCTGGCAGAGGAATTTGAACTCTATTCATGAGTCAAAGAGTAACCAGAAAAGACTTAACAAGCATAAGTGGTTACTTTGCTACATAAAGATAAAATAAGGAAGCTTTAGGTAATCTCCGTGTTTTCCTAGTGCTTATAGTTTAGTATAGAAAAGAGCACATACTGGGGCACCTGGGTCGCTCAGTCATTAAGCGTCTGCCTTCAGCTTAGGTCAGGGTCCCAGGCTGAGCTTTGGGCTCCCTGCTCAGCAGGGAGTCTGCTTCTTTCTCTCCCTCTGCCTGCCACTCCCCCTGCTTGTACTCTCTCGCTCACTCTCTCTCTTTCTCAAATAAGAAAATAATCTTAAAAAAAAAAAAAGATGCATACATATGAAAAAGTGAAGAGAACATAAGCTATCTCTCCCAGGATCTCATTTATTCCTCACTATAACCCTGTGTAAGACATTCTCATGCCCGTTTTATACATATGGGCAAATAGAGAGAGACTCTCGTAAGTGACTTGCTTAGAATCCCTCACATACTAATTTTAGAGCCAGAACAAGGGCTTAAACCTGCAGAGTCACAAAACTGATGGTCTTTTTTTTTTTTTTTTTTTTTAAGATTTTATTTATTTGGGGTGCCTGGGTGGCTCAGTTGGTTAAGCGACTGCCTTCAGCTCAGGTCATGGTCTGGGAGACCCGGGATCAAGTCCCACATCGGGCTCCCTGCTCAGCTGGAAGCCTGCTTCTCCCTCTCTCACTCTCCCTGCTTGTGTTCCCTCTCTGGCTATGTTTCTCTCTGTCAAATAAATGAATAAAATCTTAAAAAAAAAGATTTTATTTATTTATTTGGCAGAGAGAGATCACAAATAGGCAGAGAGGCAGGCAGAGAAAGAGGGGGAAGCAGGCTCCCTGCTGAGCAGAGAACCTGATGCGGACCTCGATCCCAGGACCCTGAAATCATGACCTGAGCTGAAGGCAGAGGCTTTAACCCACTGAGCCACCCAGGCGCCCACAAAACTGATGGTCTTTCTATAAAGTATCTTCTAACCATCTCCACACACCCCCACCAAGATCCTAGGAAGAGAAATGTTTTCTGCTCTATCCAGTGTTACCATGTGAACCCCAGCTACTGTTGGAATGTAATGTACTGAAGTTTGCAAACCACCTTTAGAAAGAGCCAGAGTAATTATCTCTTCCTCTCCTCCACCAAATCACTGGGCCTCGAATTTTGGCTTCGTGTGGCCCACTTAAAAATCTCTTTGCCCCAGTTCTTTGAAACAGCTACTGAAAGGACAAAAACCCTGTTTTTTCCTCCTCCTCCTCCTCCTCTTCTTCTTCTAATTCTTCTAGTTCTTATTTATTTATTAGAGAGAGAGAGAGAGACAGAGAGAGAGAGAGAGAGAGAGAGAGAGAGAGAGAGAAAGCAGGAGCTGGGGGAGAAGCAGAGCTAGAGGAAGAAACAGACTCCTCACTGAGCAGGGAGCCCGAGGCTGGGCTGGATCCAGGACCCTGAGATTATGACCCAAGCTGAAGGCAGACACTTAATCCGACTGAACCACCCTGATGCCCCCAAAGGCCCTGTTTTAATGATAGTTTTCCTTGCCTTGCTGAAGTGAGACCCCCATGAACAGACACACAGCATTGCTTAGCTCTCACCCCTAGATGAAATGTCTCTCTTCTCTCAAGCTGAAGGGGCACGGGATCCATAGTAGGAAATCTAATTATACGACATGTGTTCTAGCTTGACATTATACAGTGTTGGAACAGCAGAAGCCTTAGGGTAAGTACTTACCAGAGATGGTAGTGTCCTTCAAGTGATGAGAAGACTATTGGGATCCCTCTGGAGGGTAATTGATCCAGGACTCAGAGATTTCACAGCTTGATCATCAAACCATGGATTATCCCAACCTCGAAAAGAGCCACTTTTCTAATTGCCATAGGCCAGCTGCCATGTTGGTTAGTGTGTAGTATGGAGCTATGGAGTCACGATGCTATAGATGTCTAGGATGGCAGTGCAGGGAAGAACTTTAGAGATCATCTCATTTGGTCAGATGATGAGATGTTTTATATTGGAGGAAACATATAGGAAAATGAAGTGAGTCACTGAAGATCAAAGATTATGATACCCTTGGCACCAAGAGGACATGTAACTTCCTCTGAACATATAGATTTCAGCTCAGTACTATTTGTGTGGCATTAACTTTTTCTCCTGCACGGTGTGGCTGAGCAGTCGATAGGCAAGGACAGTGTTCCTAATTAACTGGCAGGCCAACTACAGCTCAGCGGTATGTGTGCCCATTTCACCGAGGAGTTAGCCTTGCATTCTGCACCAACAGGCAAGTGTCCAGTGCAGTTGAGTCTCTGCATGGCATTGACTCACAATTATTTGGCCATTTACTTGGGATACATTTATCCTGACCAACGATAGCCTTTAAATTAATTATGCATCTGTGAGCTCGCTGACAAGTCAGAGTTACTGCGTTTGGAGGCAGACTTGAGAAGTTTACTGGCTGACACACTACTGAGCATAGAACCCTCAGTATTGAGCAGTGAGTAAATAATTATCTTCACACACTTTGCTCCCCTTCTATCTATGGACATGATTGAATCCTTAACCTCCCCTTATGATTAGCCAGAGCTTAAAGAATTTGTCATTATTGACTATGAGGTACTGAGTAAGTTGGAACCCACAGTGCCTCTCCACCACACCATAATGCCTCGTGGAAAAGCTAATGCAATCTAGAGGGCAAAAAGAAGTATCTTTGATACCCTTAAGGAAGTAAGCCAAACTCAAATAATGGTTTGAGGGTTAAGAAACTAAGGTATTGGGTTGTGTTTCATAGAAGTTCTGTACCTGCCCA
Organism: Spilogale gracilis; assembly: GCA_004023965.1. Taxonomy (NCBI): domain Eukaryota; kingdom Metazoa; phylum Chordata; class Mammalia; order Carnivora; family Mephitidae; genus Spilogale; species Spilogale gracilis. The sequence continues at coordinate 54,413 of PITA01008558.1, read as the reverse complement.
AAGAGACCCACTCTCTAGACCTTTATTCCCATCCCCTGCCAAATTTTCTGCTTTTCAGGAAATCCCTCTAAGCCTGCTTTTTATTTGATTGCAGATAGATACAAACAGGAAAACTTGAGGATGACCCAGCCGTATATGTTGGACCCTTGAGACTGTGGCCTCCTTTCTACTGTGCTGAGAGAGTGACTGCCATCTAGTTAATAAATGATGCCAGGTTGGAGGTTAGGCACCTCTGAGCTCCCAGCTCCCCAGGCTCTTGTCATTCTGTCCTTCCCACTGATAAACAGGCTTTGGGATCGGGGAGTCAGATGTCATCCAGAGCCTGTTGTGGTTTTGTTTTGTTTTGTTTTGTTTTGTTTTGTTTTGTTTTGTTTTTAATAGAGCTAGCTTGGGCAAACCCTGTAAGAAGTGGCTAGAGAGAGAAAATCCCCTCAGCTGTTTTTATATAGGGCTTTCAAGAATGAGGTTTCTTGTGTTGCCTGGGTGGCTCAGTCTGTTGGGTTTCTGCCTTCGGCTCAGGTCATGATCCCGGGGTCCTGGGGTCGGGCCCTATATCGGGCTCCCTGCTTGGCGGGAAGCCTGCTTCTGCCACTCCTTCTGCTCATGTGCACTCTCTATCTATCAAATAAATAACATTTTTAAAAGAAAAAAAAAGAATGAGGTTTCTCCTACATCTTTAATCCTAAATTAAAAATAATCGTGGTTTAGAGTTTACAGTGGTGGAGCCCACAGAAACCTTGAACATCTATCACACTTGCCATTTTGTTTTATGGAGGGGGAAACTGAGGCCCAGAGGGGCAGTGCGTGCACTAGAAATCAGGGTTCCTGACACTCCCCCTAATGCTTTATGCCCACTGTGTCTCAAGCTGCCCTTGCCTTCGGGCAGCCAACTTTGCCAGCTCAGCAGGACGTGGGTTCACTCTGAAGAGACCTGAACACACTGTGTCCCAGGAATGTCTCATGGCCAACCCCCTTGCTCATTTTGTGAAAAAGCAACTTCCAGAATGCATTGCTCATGCTTCTTAAGAGAATCGGTGCCTCTGGTTACCTCTTTAGTAAGTCACCTTGTGTATGGCCTCAGGCATTCTCCCAGGGGGTTCAGAAGAACACAGCTCTTGAGAACCATGAGGGAAGGGGGGGTGACAGAACTTCAGATTGGGGGTCACAGCTTAGCTCTTTGTCCTTCTTGGGACTGTGTGAGGTTTTCTTCTTTTCTTTTCTTTCTTTTTTTTTTTTTTTTTTTTTTTAATTTTACCAGAATAACCTAAACTTTCCAGGGCCTATTTAATGGCTGAGAAAGTTGCTACAATCTTGCCTAGATTTTTTATTTTAAAAAGCACAGTACCCAGGCTGATGGATACATACACATGAGGCAGTAACCATAAAAATAGAGGGACAGTTAAATCTTGGTTCCATCTCCAGAATGTGCACTTTTTGCCCCTGTAAATTCACACATAATAAAGTATTTAAAAATCTTTTTCATTTCCCTATACATACAGAGCTGCAAGGAGGAAAAGTAGAGGTGAGGAGAGGAGGACAAGCCATAACCTGCTCCGGAACTGGGACCCACTCAACCCGCAGACTCACAGCAAAGAAATGAGGCTGGGTAGTCGGGCTACTTTTATGATGGGAAAAACGACAGTTTTTATTGCACACTAAATAAAACCTGCTTTGGAGCTGGAAGTTTATTGCCAGAGTGGGGAGGGCTATTGTTTTGGTTTAGGTTTCCCTCTCTTCTTCTCCCCTCCCTCCCTGCCTTTCAGCTGTAATGGGAAAAGGTGGGTGGTGAGGTTTTAGGTAAGTACCTTGGTTAGTACATGGAAATAATATGATTTTTCAAGTTATACTAACACTTATTCTAACTTATCCCTGTATCTCATGCTGATATTACTGGAAGTACATTGAACACTCCTGACTTTCCAAAATCATTAGAAGAGTTCTCAACCAAGCAATGGCAATAACTTGCATTTATGTAGTGCTTTATGGTTTCCAAAATGTTTTCACATCCATTAGATCCCGAGGGCACCCTGGAGAGGCAAGTAGGCCTGGGATGATCATTTCTCTCTGAGAAAAAGAAAGGTGGTTGCCCATAGGGTTAATATACCTGCCTAGGTCTTACCACTAGTGAAGGGTTGGGCAAAAACTGCAACTCAGATTGGTCAAATAAAAAGGAAGTGAATTAGGATCCTTAGACCTGGGAAGTGGGGAGCTGTCAGGGTCTTAGAATGAGGGAGAGGTAAGGCTAAGACATCAGTGTGAACGTAGATGCTACAGAAGTTGATTTCTGTCGACTGCACTGCCAGTGGGGTGTGCCTTTGTCTTTAAAGCCTTGTGTCTCTGTGAATCATCAGCAAAAGCAGGGAGAAAAAGTCCTCTAACATACCTAAGCACCCATGTGGCCACAGAAGAAAGCCTTCTGCCATAAGATTTTGCCTGAGGGTTAATGCCGTGTCATTAGCAAGTGTCTGGACAACGTTCTCTCCCTCTCTGGGTTGCAGTGTCCTCAGTGAATAACAACATGGTCCCCCATCTCTTCTTGGGGCCTTGGAATTACCTGGCCTGAGCCATAGTTAAGCTAGTTGGCCAAGGAAGGAGGTCCTCAGGGTAACTGCTGCTAGAACAGTTATTGGTGAGGCAAGTGTCTAAAAAGGGGCCAACCTAAGGAGCAAGTGGAATGTTCGAGGCCAAGCTCTCTAACCAGAGTTGAAAAGGAATGACCAAAAGGCAGACACAAAGTCTGAAAGACATGGTGCAGCAATGAGGCTGGATCTGCAGAGGCTCCAGGTTGGCCTCACTTTGGAGGCAGGTTCAAGAATCCTGAGCAAGGGGGAGGGTCCAGCAGGTGCAAAAAGCCTCGACAAAGTGCTAGAGACCCAGAGCATAGCATTAGACCAGAGGATTTCATGGCAGTGCCTTGTGCCTCATCTGCTTACAGAGGAGGTTTCACAAGGAAAGTAGAAAGAGAGATCAGAGTCAGGAAACTGTGGAGCAACCCTCACCCTGATTATCTGTATGGGTTTAAACAACCCCTCGTCTTCTGAGACTCACTATCTTCATCTGCAAAAGGAGAAGAGGGTCTCCAACGTCCCTCCAGCTCTGAGATTTTGGAACTTTGTGAGACCACCATATCTGGTCTATAATTAACCAAATATGTTTGCTTAATGAATAGTGCTAGGATGAATCGATGAACCTGATGAATCGTCAGGTGCATTAGACCATTACCTAGTGGAGGCAAATGTGGATTTGCAGTCCACATCCAAATTCTCCTGTCACCATTCAACGATGCCAACTGCCCACAGGCGGGCATAGGTAAGCGGTGGTGCATCTTGTCCCCATGACATTGTAGCGTGGCGCCATCCCCACCGTAGAGTACCCCAGTGAGGACTCCGTACAATGTCCGGCTTCCTCTGCTTTGGTGCAGGAGGAGCAGAAAATGCCTATTAAGTTCGGTCATGACCATCAAAGACAAGTGGATGAATGTGTGTCCTATTTACAATGTCCAGACAATTGACTGACACTCTAAGATTTATACTCCAGGTATAACTGGAGAGACCAAGGCTAAGCCATTTGGCCCAGAATAACTCTACAGAATCAAGATGAGTGAGTTTGCTCAGACTGGATTCTCCTTCAACCTAATTAGTGTGGATGTGCTTATCAGAGACCTCCTCCCAGACCTGGAGGAGAATCGCACCCCAGGAATTTCAGCTAAAACTCCTGTCAAAAAGGTTATGGGAAATCATGAGGGGAAGGGTACAGTGACGGTTGACCCCTCCTTCCAGGGAGCTGTGTTAGATTCAGACATCCTAATGTCTGTAATAACTGGCATTCGTGGAACACTTACTATGTGTTCTGTGATAACATGTTCACCAACGTCTTACTTAATTCTTCCAACAATGCTGTTAGGTAGGCAAGGTTACTTCCCCTATATTTTCCCATTTTAGAAGTAGAGAAACAAGTCTCAGGTCATGCTGGTAGTAAGAGGCAAAAGCTGGGATTTGAACTTTGATCTTCTGATTCCTGAGTCCGAGTGTGCCCTCATGATCCCCTGCTGCAGTGGTGAGCACCGAGCTAGCCCTCCCTTTGCGTCAGCACACTTCGATATGCTCTGCATAGATTGTTATCATGGATTCACCTACTGAGCTTATGAAGGAAGTATATTATTATCTCTGTTTTATAGGCAAGAAACTGGGGCAGAGGGCTCCTGGGTGGCTCAAAGGGTTAAGCGTCTGCTTTCTGCTCAAGTCATGATCTCAGGGTCCTGGGATCGAGTCCCACTTGGGCTTTCTGCTCATCGGTGAGCCTGCTTCCCCCTCTTTCTCTGCCTGCCTCTCTACCTGTTTGTGATATCTCTCTCTGTCAAATAAATAAAAAAATAAAATCTTTATTAAAAAAAAAAAAAACTAGGGCAGAGAGGGTAAGTCACTTTCGGAGGGTTTCACAGCTAGTAAGACTTGGATTCAGCTGAGATTCAAACCCAGTCATCTTAGCTCGAGTCCATGCTCCTAAGTGCACCACAGTTCTGCCCCACTACCTCTCAGAAAATAGATAGAAGACAGTCCACAAGGGACAGATGCCCCCCACGTCACCTTCAGCAGGCAGCCTCCTAGAGGAAGTTCAAGAGCACAGATTGAGCATAGTCAAAATGGGTTGACATGGGAACCTATGTAACTGTGCACCAGGAGCATCGCTGTGCCCATTCTTGTCCACCCCGGATGTGAGCTTGTTCCTGCAGCTGCGACAGGGGCAGGAATGAATCCAAGTCAGCCCCCACCCACAAGGCCAGCGCCCTCATCCCTGCTCTGCCTCTCTGGCCTCTGAGAGCCACTGCCATCTTCCCAGACTCTTGCTGAACGAATGATGTGCCGATTGCCCGCAGTTTGCAGTGTTTATGGGAATCTTTAAAAGCTGGATTTTCAGGCAAATTCAGCATCTTCATGACATTTTAGACTCAATTTATAATCAACGGTTATTTTAGCTCTAATGGCAAAAAGCACCAGTTTTGCAGTAAAAAGCATTTATGAAAAGGGAAAAAGGAAACATGAGGTAAAGAGGAAAAAAAAATACTTCTTTTTCCTCCACCCTCTCCCATCCTTCCCCCCACCCCCAATAAGCAAGAGCTAGATATTGTCTCTGGGCTTCATCTTGGAGCCCTGGCCTGGCCTGGCTGGCATTGATGACCTCATGTTGGGCTCTCCTCTGCTCCCCATCCTGGAACTGCGTCGAACAATTCTAAACCCTCTTCCTTGTAGAAACCCTTAGGTCACTGTATTTACCAGATTGGGCTGAAGTAAGGATCTCTAGACCCCAGTCCAGAACCATGGCTCTGAACATGCAGGACAGAGGCTTGGTGAGCTGTTATTTAACACAGGCCACTGGTGATTCTCACCTACCAGTGAGTTTGAGAAAAGCCTTTTTGGGGGAGTGGGAGCCGGGGGTGCAGGTTAACTACCTATTTGCCTTATGCTTTTAACTTTCTAGCACTTTCTTCCTTAAGAGTCTGTAACTCTCTTGTACACATGGCATTCAGACCTTCATACAGTTCACCCTGCTAATTCTGCCACTTCATCACATGCTACTGATTCTCAAGGAAGAGGCAAGAACGTGTTCTGCTCCCTTCTCCTTTGAAGGAGTAGAATGAAGAATAAAGCCACAGGGGTGGACAGTCAGAAAATTTTTGAGACCTCACTCTTGCTTCATGACTTCTTCCTTAAGAATCAGTCTGCGATCGTCGCTCACTGCCTTCACTACAGAATGTGTCCAAGCAGAGGGCTGAGTCCTGACTTCTGCTCTGTTCCCCCGGGGCCCCCAGCCCAGGGCTCCCAGGATGCAGATGGAGCCCCTAGGGAGGTGGGGACAGGGAGGGCAGAGCCTGCTGCTGAGCCAGGGCAATCCATGGAGCCGGCTGTGGGATGCTGGGGCAGCAGCTCCCTGGCACCTGAATGGCTGAATCCTGAGGCCTCTGGATCCCCTGTGGAAGGATGTGCCCGTTGCCGCTCCCCCATTAGCCCCCCCAGGCCTCTTCCACAACTGCCTTGGAGGAGGCCACCCTACAACTCCCCACTACTTTTTTCCCTTTCTCAAAAGTTTCTAAGTCCACTTCCAGCTCTCCTGCCAAAAGGCTGATTTTTTATTTGTAGGTCACATCATTGAGAGCCCAGTTTTTGTCATTTTCCCCCCAACAGTAGCACATTTCCAGACCCAAGGAGGAAGCCTCCTAAAGTTTGGGAGTCGTGGGTAGGGGGCCCAAGATCTCCCTTCCAGGGGTGCATTCCCTCTCGGTTAGAGAGACCTGGCCCTCAGATCTAAGCCAGGACATGAGACAACACTTGTCTCTCTGGCTTGCCAGACTATCCAAGGGGACAGACTTTGACTCAAAATAGGAAAGCACTGTCTAGTAGAATAATGTATTTTGTGCAGAACTGAGCTCCCCGTAAGCGTCTTGTCAGGTAGCTCCCAGGCAGGTCATAAAGAAAGATCTTGGGCGCCCGGGTGGCTCAGTGGGTTAAAGCCTCTGCCTTCAGGTCATGATCTCAGGGTCCTGGGATCGAGGCCCACATCCGGCTGTCAGCTCAGCAGGGAGCCTGCTTCCTCCTCTCTCTCTCTGCCTGCTTCTCTGCCTACTTGTGATCTCTCTCTCTCTCTCTGTCAAATGAATAAATAAAATCTTAAAAAAAGAAAAGAAAGATCTTGAATTCTGAACATTGGTTTAGGTTGGGGGGGATAGGCAACAGACTTGGCTAGGCTAAGAGGGCCTCTAGAATGGGTGATTGCAAGAAAGCACCACCTGAGATTAAATAAGGTGCCCCTGTCTGTACCATGACCCCCAATTTCCACCCGATGTTGCTTTTCAGAAAAGGGCTTACTGAAAAATACATCAGTATGATACCTATATTTATATAATACCTACTTATGGGCCAGGCACCAGATTAAATATTTGACACCAAGTTTTAATCCTTTCAGCTCCCCTTTGAGATAGCACTCACAAACAATCCTCAAATTTGTATGGGACCACAAAAGACCCCATATAGCCAAAGCAATCTTGAGAAAGAACAAAGTGGGAGGGATCACAATCCAGATTTCAAACTATACTCCAAAACTGTAGTAAATCAGAAAGTATGGCGTTGACCTAAGAACAGACACATGGATCAAAGGAACAGAGGAGAGCCCAGAAATAAGCACATGTGTATTCGGTCAATTAATTTATAACAGAAGAGCCAAGAATACACAATGGTAAAAGGACAGTCTCTTCATGAAATGGTGCTTAGAAAACTGAATAACCACATGCTAAAGAATGAGATTGGACCATCATCTTACACCAGACACAAAAACTAACTCAGAACAGATTGCAGGCTTGAGTGTAACACCTGAAACCATGAAACTCTAGAAGAAAATAGGTGGTAAGCTCTTTGACATAGGTCTTAGTGACAGTTTTTTTAATCTGACAGCAAAAGCAACCAGAACAAGGATAAATAAGTGGGACTACATCAAACCAGAAAGCTCCTGCCCAGCAAAGGAAACTGTCAACAGAGTGAAAAGAAAACCTACCAACTGGGAGAAAATATTTGCAAATCATATATCTGACAGGGCTAAGTTAATATCCAAAATATGTAGAGAACAAGATATACAAATTATATGTACAGTTTTATACAAAAAGCCCCAAATTATCCAGTTTTTAAAATGAGTGAAATCATTGAATAGACATTTCTCCAAAGGAGACATCCAGATAGTCAATGAGTATGTGAAAGATGCTCAGCATCAGGAATGATGGGGGGGAGGGGCACAGATCGAAACCACAGGGACATATGGCCTCATACCTGTGATGTGGAGAAAAGGGACCCCTTGTGCACTGTGGGTGTGAATATAAGTTGGCGCATCCAGCATGGAAAGCAGTACAGAGGTTAACTCAGAAAATTAAAACACGGAACTACCATACAATCCAGCAATTTTACCTCTGGACATCTGTCCAAAGAAAACAGAAACACTACTTCAAAAAGACATACGTACCGTCATATTCATTGCAACATTACTTACAAAAGCCATGATATGGAAACTATACTGATGGATAAATGAATAAAGAGGGTGTGTGATACACACACACACACACACACACACACACACACACAGAGTATTATGTAGCCATAAAAAAGAATGAAATCTTGCCGTTTATGACAACATGGATGGACCCAGAGGGTCCTCATATAATGCCAAGTGAATTAAGTCAGCCAAAAAGACAAATACTGTGTGATCTCCTTAACGTGGAAACTTAAGGGAAAACAAAACAATCTCATACAGCTGCAGAGAACATGTTGGCTCTTAAATTTGCCAGAAGTGGCCGGGATCAAAATGAGTACACTGTTTTTGTTGTTGTTTTAGGTTAAAGAAATTGAATATTTTTTTAAGAAAGAGAAAGTTGCTATTAGTTGCTAGATGAGGAAGGCAAGACACAAGAGGCCAGGTGACTTGTCCTGTTCATTGGCCCCTCACCACACTGTCGTGTCTCAGCTATCTGGATCCAGGAATAGTGATTCTGGCTGAGGGCTTAGGAATTGGGGGTCTAGACCACATCTCAGATGGTTGACCTTGGGCACCACCTTAGAGCTTGTTAGAAATACAGGATCTCAGCTTCACCCTAGAGCTCCTGAATCAGAACCCGCATTTTCAAGGAATACCCAGGTGAATCTTGTGCAATTTGCAATTTAAATTCGAGAAGTTCTGAATTCTGACGTCACTCATTCATTTGGTCTGTTTTTTTTTCCTCTGTACTGTAACTGCCCTGTACCTTAATCTCCTTCCACAGTCGAGATGGGGACAGAGAGGGAACAAGGAGCAGACTCTAAAGTCTGAAATAATGCCCACGCTCTTATTTGACAAAGCCCTCTCGCCTCCACATATTTTGGTCAGTCCTCATTGAAGACTTGATTTATGCTGACTAGGAAAGGGGCCTGGGCTACTTGGAAGGGGAAGGAGGCAGCAGAGACCAGTGGTCAGGTCTGCTTGGGACCAAGTGCTGTCCTGGGTCCCTGGATCTTGCCTGCCACCTCCACCCTCCCGCACCCCTGGCTCCGTGGAGGCTGGGGAGCATAACCGAAGGTGGCTCCCCCACCCAGAGAGTCCCGATCAGTCCCTGAGCATGCCGGTCCCTCCAGCCACAGCCGATGTTATTAATTTTTAAAACAAACTTCCTGATTGAGGTTCTGGCTGCCTCTAAATTGTCTCTACAAGGAGACTGTGTACTAATTAACCCATAGAAACAATCAATGATGTACCTTTTTCAAGTTTCAGGGTGATTAGAATATGAAAATGAAGAGCACAATGGTGCAGATGTTTTAAAATCACAGCAGACAGCAATTAGTGACACGGAAACCAGCTGCTTATCTCTCCAGATAAAGCCTCTTAATAGGGAATTACACTGGAGGAGTCATTACCCAGATGGATCTCGAATGATTTACAGAGGAGGCGGGGCAGCGCTAACTTTGATTTGTGAGCAGGTTCTTGTCAAGCTTCCTTCCTTACCTCAAACAAGGTGGATCTGTGGCTGGGGTGGAGGCAGGCTTCACCTTTCTACTTTTGTCCGGGGGCAGGGATGTTGCCAAAGATGAGGAAAGGAGAGAATGTGGCCTGCAAGAACCACAAGCTCCTGCCTGCTGGATTCAGGCTCCATTGTTTTGGGACCAGCTCCCTCAGCTGTCCCTGTGCAAAGGGGAGAGGGAGGACTCTGGGAAGGGGAAACAATGTGTTCCTTTGAGAAAAAAGTCCCTAAGTTCTACAGAGAGGCTGGGGGCTGGGGGAGGGTGTGCATATGCATGTGTGCTGGATAGAAGGAGCTCTTGATGATCATTGTTTGACGTACTGTCTCTCACTTACTTGAGACAAAATTACATATACTGACACGTACAGATCTTAAGTAGACATTCAAGGAGTTTTGACAGATGCACACAGCTACATAATTTGCGCTCCTATCATGATTTAAAATATGTCCATTTTCCCTAGAAACTTCCATCCTGCCCCTTCATAACCCTACCACATCCCACTCTACCTTATAGACAACCACTGTTCTGATTTCTATCGTAATAGACTACTTTTGCCTGTTCTAGAACTTTACACAAATGGAATCGAACAGTATGTACTTTTTAGGATCTGGCTTCCTCAGCTCAGCGTGTGTGTGTGATTTATGCATGTTGAGGATTATATCTACACTTTTCTTTTTATTGATGAATTTTGTATTCTCCTGTTGATCAACACCTGGGCTGTTTGCAGGTGCTTTCTACTCAGAATTAAGTTGCTGTGAAGTTTCTATGAAAGTCTAATTGTGGATAAATATTTTCATCTCTCTTGGGTAAATTCATAGGAGTGGAATTGCTGAGTCATAGGGTATATTTAGCTTTAAAAGATGTGACCAAACCAAGTTCCAAAGCAGTTGTACCATTTTGCAAACCCTCCAGCAATAGATGAGAGTTTTAGTGGCTCCTTATCTTTGTTAACACTTGCTGTCAATCTTTTCAATATTAGCCACCCTGCTGAGTATATAGTAGCATCTTCTTGTGGTTTTAATTGGCATTTTCCAGCTGACATGGTTTTTGAGGACAGTGGCATGTGCTGGCTGGCCATTCCTACTTCTTTTGTGATTCAGAGTATTTTGGCCAAGGTGTTTTGCTGTTGGGTGAGGTTCAGTTGGTTGCATGTTGATCAGATCTTCCATGTATTTTTTTCTGATTTCTTTGATTAGTTTGTTTTGTTACTAAAAGATGAGTGTTAAATTAAAATGCTTTTAATTGTGAAATTGTCTCTTTCTTTAATTCTCTTTTTGTCTTAAGTATTTGAAGTTTTGAGTTGCAAACAAATTTAGTAGTATTGTCTCTTCTTGATGAATTGACTTCTTTTTTATAATTTTGAAATGCCCCTAATTATCTCAAGTAATACCTTTTGTTCTATTTCACAGTGTCTGGAGTGTCTCCAGCATTCTTAAAATAATGCGTTTGTGTGCTTTATCTCATTCCATCCTTTTACTTTTAAGCTGTCTGTGTTCTTATATTTAAAGAGTATCTCTTGTAACCTGTCTATAGTTGGGTCTTACATTATCATTCAGTGTGACAACCTATCCCCTATGTTGTTGTTGTTGTTGTTGTTGTTGTTGTTGTTGTTGTTGTTTTGGAGTGTTTAATGTATTTTGAGTTAATGTAATTACCGGTAGTGTTGAATTTGTCTACCGTGTTACTATGTTTTTTCTTTCTTCATTATTTTTCCTCCCTTTCTGCCCTCTTTTAGACTAATCAAGAGCTCTTTAATATTCCATGCATTTTCTTCTATTGGCACTTTTTGGATATATGACTTTGTTTTATTTTTAGTGGTTGCACTAGAGTGTGTGCACCAAGTATCGCAGACTACTATGAACTATTATCGCATCCCTTCAAATGTAAGAACCTTAACAAGCATATATAGTTGATCCTAGAACAACAGGGACATTAGGAGCATTGACCCCCGTGCAGTCGAAAATTCAAATACAACTTTTGATTCCCTTCCCAGAACTTACCTACTGATAGCTTACTGTTAATTGGAATTCTTCCTGATAACCTCAGCAGTTGATTAACATATATTTTGTGTGTTATAGGTACTATCTGCTGTATAATCACAATAAAGCAAGTTAGAGAAAAGAAACGGTATTAAAATTGTAACGCAAAGAAAATAGATTGACAGTATTGTGTTGTGTTTATTGAAAAAAATCTGCATATAATAGACCCACACAGTTCACACTCATGTTGTTCAATGGTCAAACGTACTTCCATCTACCACCCTCTTGTTTCTTGTTTTATTGTTCTACACTTTATTCCTACAGATGTCATAAGCTCCATGATACATTATTATTTCTGTTTTAAGCAGCCATTTGCCTTTTAAATTGTTTATATGCCCACATATTTTCTGTTTTCATGTTCTTCATTTGTTCATGTAGATCTGGGTTTCCATATGGTATTATTTCCCTTTACCCTGAAGAACTTCCTTTTACATTTCTTATAATTTCCATCTGTCAGCAGTTGATTCTGTCACTTTTTATCTGAAAATATGTTTATTTTGCCTTCGTTTTTGGAGGGTATTTTCACTGGATATAGAAATGTAAGTTGGTTGTTTTATCTTTATTTTAGCACTTTGGAGATCTTATTTCATTGTCTTCTGGTTTGATTTTTACTGACGAGAAGTCAGACATTGTTTTTGTCATTGTTCCCCTATAATTCTGTGTCTTAATTCTCTGGCTGCTTTTAACTTTTATCTGGTTTTCATCAGTTTGCTTACAGTGTGCCTAGATGTGGTTTTTGTGTGTTTGTTCTGTTTATTGAGCTTCTTAGCTATGTTAATCCACATGTGCTAGTCACCTTCTCTACTTCTGGGATGCTAATTATATATGTTAGACTTCTTGATACTTTTCTGCAGGATACTGAAACCTTGGTTTGTTTGTTTGTTTGTTTTTTACATCTTTCTCCCTCATTCAGTTTGATCACTTCTACTGCCTCCCCATCATGTGCACTGAACCTCTCTTCTGCATTGTTCCATAAGCTGTTAAGTTCATCCAGGGAATTTTTCATCTCAGATATTGTATTTTCCCAATTCAGGATTTTCATTTGGTTATTTTGGGATAGTTGTCATCTCTCTGCTGAGATTCTCCCATATGTTCATCAGTTATGTTCATCTCTTCCTTTCGGTACTTGAATATTTTCATAATGGCTGTTTTGGGGGCCTTGGATCTATCTCGGTTTCCCTGGATGTGGATCACGTTTACCTATTTCTTTGCTTGTCTAATGCATTTCTTATTATGTCTTTGATATTGTAGATACTATATTGCAGAGGTTTTGGATTGTGTTGTTTTCCTTTAAAGAGTTTGACTTTTGTTCTGATAGGTAGGTAATTTACTGGCAAGCTAGTTTTAGCCTATTGAGGATTCTTTTCAAACTCTGTTAGGGAGGGACTAAAATAGTTCCTATTCTGGGGCTAGAGTAATCCTACTATTAAGGAGTACCATTTCTGGGATATCAACTGAGTTCTGGAATATTCATTAAAATTGCCCCACTCTGACGAAGCAGAAATCCAACACTGCCCAATACCAGTGATATGAGGACTCTGTGTTCAGCTTGTGGCCCCCTAGTAGCTGAACTCTGCTGAGATTCATGGGGTCTTGCCCTAAAGTGTAGATTAAAAATTAGCTAAAGACACAACAAGATCCCTATAAATGTTTCTAGAGTTTCTTTTCTACATAGCTCCCTCTTCTTAGGTATCCTGTCTCACAAATCCCAGTTCCTTCAGTTCCAGACTCTGATCTCTGTTTCTTCCATGTAGTGAGATTACAGGTCTCTGTTTCCACTTTGCTGTGCCCAGCCTCAGAAAGTGCTCCCTGGCGAAGAAAACTAGGGTTACAGGGGCCTCATGAGTTTCCTTCTCTGTAGAGTTACAGCACATATTATGTATTGCCTGATGCCTGAAAAGAGTTGCTTCATATAGTTTGCTCAGTTTTATATTTATTTCCATGGAAAGAGTAAGTCTAATACCTATTACAACATTGTGGCTGGAATGAAGTTAATGATCATTTTAAATTATGCAGAATTATCATGTATTCAAGGAAGCATATGTTAGGGGCCTCTGTCTTTGCACCAGCTGTTATCACCCCCAGGAAAAGGAGTGTGCTGGTATCACTCAAAAAGTCCCCAAAGAGTAAACCAGGAATGGTTCCTATGGGAACTAAATCAAGGTGAATTCCCCGGGCAATTCATGTGACAGAAAATGAGGACACATTAACTTTATATATGTAACTGGAAACTTTATGTCTGTTTAGGAGCTGGGTAGTACTTCTTTTCAGGCTGCTATAACAAAATACCATGAGTGGGTGGTTTATAAACAGAAATTTATTTATCATAGTTCTGGTGGCTAGAAAGTCCAAGATCAATGTTGGCAGAAGAGCACCTGGTGAGAGCCTGCTTCCTGGTTCATAGATGGCCTTCTTCTGTCTGTGCGCTCACATAGTGAAGGACAAAAGAGCTCTTTGGGGTGTCTTTTAATATAAGAGCATTAACCCCACTCATGAGAACTCTACCCTCATTACCTAATCACATCATGTTCCCAGATGCCCCACTTCCTAATACCATCACTTTGGGATTTAGGGTTTTCAACATATGAATTTTGAAGGGACTTAAACATTCAGTCCATAATGTCTATGGAAATAAAGGATCATAAGGCCATGGTTCAAATAAGGTCTTTAGTGGCATTCTTCTGTACCTACCATTACCAAATACAGGCATGAATTGGGCTGAAGAGAGATCTTCTGGAGTCAAGTTCAATGGAAGCTGGTATAGGCATTCTTCCTGTTCATGAGCCTAAAGGGTCATTTTCAAAGTCTGTACATGACAGAACCATCTCTCCCCACCCACCTCTCTTAAGTGAAATCCTTTTCAAGACTGTTCTGTTTATTTGGGGGTTGAAAGAATGGATGTGAAGCATGTCTCTTGCCCCATCCACTGGCTATAGTTCATAAAAGTCTTCACAAAATGGTAGGACTGTGGAGTCCTAGTCCATCTGAAAACCACAGAACTGGAACATCTGATAATAACAGAACCTCTCTAGTCCCTAACCCAGACCCCTCTTCTTTGATATAATCCAGTGTTTCTCAACTCTGTGTGCTCATTGAGATAGCCAAGAGCTTTGAAAAAAAGTACTACTGTTCAGACCCCACTTCTAGAATCCTGGTTTAATTGGACTGGGTCAGATCCCAGGCATGGCATTCTCTTTATATAGCTTCCTGGGTAAGTCTAACATACAGCCAGGATTGGGGACCTTTCATCAGACAGTTTCTGGTACATTCCTTGTCTCCCACACTCAATTCTTTCTCAGGCTTGAACACTTGCTTCAAGCCTCAGAGATAAATGCCAGGATACCCCAGAGCTCTGGGGATTGGCCTGCATGAGGTGGGGATATAGAAATTCCAAAGTGCGAGGTCATGAACACCTGCATTCCGAATTCTTTCTGGGAGGACAGTACTCTCATCCACCCGTATGGTTGACTTTTCTGCCCACCTCAGCTTGCAGTGGACTTGGAATACCTAAAGAGGGTATGGTGTTAGAGTTTCTTACTGTGTAAATTACAAAGAGTTCAGAGAGCAGAACAAGAATGCTCAATGGTGGGGCGCCTGGGTGGCTCAGTTGGTTCAGCGACTGCCTTCAGCTCAGGTCATGATCCCAGAGACCCAGGATCGAGTCCCACATCGGGCTCCCTGCTCGGCGGGAAGCCTGCTTCTCTCTCTCTCACTCCCCCTGCTTGGGTTCCCTCTCTGGCTATGTTTCTCTCTGTCAAATAAATAAATTTAAAAAAAAAAAAAAAAAAAAAGAATGCTCAATGGTGCCAGATTGCATATCCTAACAGGCCTATGGTGGGTTGTTCTGCATATTTACCACCAAAAAGTGCTGCTAATGTCATACCAACCACAGAAGAACCCCACCCCAGAGGAATTATGGTATTCAAACATTAGATCAGTGCTCTTAAAACTTCACTATGCATCGGAATTATCTGAAGAGCATGTTTAAAATGCCCATTCCTTGATACCACCCTAGAAGACTGCAGTTAGTAGATCTGCAATGGGGCCCAAGCATCTGTTTCAATAACCAGTACCTTAGCTGGTTCTGATAAAGTGATCCAGGATCACTTCTTGAGAAGCACCAGTTGCCAAATTAAGAGCGAAAGCTCCCCCGTTCCTTCATACCCAGGCATATTTTCCTACTCTTATAAAGCAAAATATCTCACAAACAGTAAATTTAAATTATCAGTGTCAGCAGAAAGTAGCACAAACACAGCTAACCCAAAAGAGTAGTTTATCTCCCACATAGTCATGCTTGATTTTTGATGAGTTATATGATTTTTCTCAGACCCAAATAGCCCTCTTCTCTCATTGCGACAACCCTTACTTTAGATAAGCCATAGATAAGGCTGGGTGACTCATTTTCTTCCCATTTTTATGGGTTTTTCAAGTTTTTATGCAGTGATCTAATGCTTTTTTTTTTCAAAAGTAGACAGAAATCAAGTGCTTTTCCAAAAGAAATCTAACTTGTACAAAATTTAAATGTATATGATTTATGATACATTGGTTATAGGGGAGGAGATAGTTATCTACTTTACAAAATAATTATTCACATTCCAGAAGAACTTCCATAAACACATCCTTTAGGAAGGGAATCTGTCTGGTTTTCAAAATGGTGGTTCATTGATGAACATTTGGCATCTGGGCTCAATGGGTATGGAAAGTATAGTTCTTGTAAAAGTCAGCCACGCCTTCAAAATGACTGTGTGGGGGCACCTGGGTGGTTCAGTCGATTAAACATCTGTCTTTGGCTCAGGTCATGTTCCCAGGGTCTTGGAATTGAGCCCCACATCAGGCACCCTTCTCAGTGGGGAGTCTGCTTCTTCTTCATTTCCCTCTGCCTCTCCCCCCACCCCCCACCCCCGCTCCTGTGTGTGCACGCTCTCTTTCTCTCTCTCTCTCTCCCCCTCCCTCCCTCCCTATCTCAAATAAATAAATAAAATCTTTTAAAAGAAATGACTGTGTGTTTCACAATAGTTCCGGGGGTGGGGGAACAGCCAAGAGATAAAGCTGGGCTTAGTTGGTACTAAAAGTTTTCCACAAAAATAATCAGCCCAGTGTAGAATATCATCAGGCCTTCCCTTATTTGGTAACCATCTTGGGCAACACCCTTGCTGTAGACAGAGGGTAGTAGGGAGGCCTTAAAAGATTAAGGTCTTACTCCCAGAAAAATGCAGAACCTAAGGGGAAAATGGAAACATGTACTGAGTGGGTCAGTAAAGCTCCCAGTCAATGATTCCCATGGGAGCCTTATCCCAGAGCACTGGCAGGGTGGGAGGGGGAACCTGTACATGCCCCCCTTCCCCTTCCTTGCCAGCATCAAGCTAGGGGCCTGTTTTGCCATGTCCATCTCTGTCGCAGTGGAGTAAGTACTCAATTCTCAGTGAAGGACATATTGGAACTGACAGCTTCACCACAGTGTATATAATATGCCATGGCTGACAGATAAAGAGGTGGGATTCCGTGAAATGCAGCGGGATAAAGCCATCAGCCAAGGCTGGAGAAAAGCCGTGTTCTCCTGGACCCTTTAGAGAGTACTCCTTCTTAGTCCCCCTTGCCCCTTCTCTGCAGCCCATCTCAGTGCAAGGTTTAAAGCACCATTTCCCCCTATTAGTCCTGATCCTTTGTTGTGCTTCCCTTTTGTCCCCCCTGCCCTTTGATTGTGGAGCTCTCCCAGCAGGGCAAATTGTGCTGAAATGGTAGAAACAATGAGATCAAGCAGTGTCCAGATGGAGGCACTGGGAACCAGGCACACTTAACTGCATTACTTTCAGCCCGTCTGCCCTGGGTGTAAGTGAGCAGGCCCCACCTTTCAACTATCACAGTGAAATCCACCCCCCTGACAGTCACTGGCCTTCCCCAAAGGCAGAGTTAATTGGAAAGTGAAATAATTAACAGGAGATAAGGGAGCGCTAATAGTAAAAATTGCATTGAAGAGGAGTTACCTTGCAAGTGCATTTAGTCCTTCAGTATTGGGGAAGGATTTTTTTGTTCATTACCTAATGCGTTTGAGTGCTCCAGTTTCCTTATGAGTCATTATCAAACAAATGATTGGCAGTTTATTATCTTCCTTGTGCAGCCCCATATTTTGTCATGGTAATAGGCATGCTCAAACATGCTTTTGTTTATTCAGTCAACAAACATTTATTGGGAACTTTCTGGGTGATTTGCTTTGTTGTGGGCACAGGGGATAAGAAGATAAATGAGTCTCTGACCTCAAAGTACTTACAGTCTAGGAGAAGGAAATAAAAATACACAAATAAAGCACATCGCATTAGGAGGATTGCGATGGATGTGTTTATGAGAGACAATGGTGCATGCAGAAGGAATGACATAAGAAAACAGGCTTGAGCAGGTAACTATGTTTGCAGACAATATGTTGTAATATCCAGGTCATTAATCTCCCTATTGACAAAATGAAATACCCATTGCAAAATGTGTGTTCCTTAATTCATTCAATAAATGTTTGTTGAGTGTCTGCTCTTTGCAGGTGCTGTGCTAAGTACTTCTGTGATGGTGCGTACAGGCCAGAAAGGGAAACCAGTATACAAATCAAATATCAAATTAAAACTAAGATAAAAGTCCAACAAAGAGGACCTGCAGGGTTTCATGAAAACTTCTAATAAGAGTATTTCTGTGAAGCAGGGGGCCTCCCCGCAATTGAGCTGAGAGTTGAACATAGAGAGTTAATTAAGGATTCTGCGAGGCACCAAGAACAAGGAGATGGAGCGATAGAAAAACACAAAACAAACAAACAAAAAAACACTGGTGAGAATCAGGGACCAAGAATTCCAGGTCCACTAGGAAGCCCTTGTGTGGACATAGAAAAGATGTAGATCTAGAAAAGGGGTGGGGGAGGGAGTAGGGGAGACAGGGTGACTCTAAGTCCTGCTTTGCTGGGGTCCAAAAGAGTAAGTCAGATTTTTTTGTGCCATGGCAATGTTTAATAAGTGCCTCCACTAACTCTCAAAAATATCCTAGTGTGTGTTACCAATTATACTGTTGTCCTAAAGAGTAGGACATTTTGTTTCCAAGCCCTTTTGTAGACTTGTCATCCTGAGTTTATACCCAGTTGCAACTAAAATCTAAAGCACAAATGACAAATTGGCAAAGTCCTAATTCATAAAAAATTAGTGGCATTCAATATTTTATGCTATGAATAAGATTTCTGGGTTTTAGGATTTTTGTGTTTTTTGTTTTTTGTTTTTGTTTTTTTTTCCAAAAACAGGACAGCTGCCTACGTGCCCAGCAGTAACTCCTAGCAGACAAAATCACATGGCAGGGTCAGTTCTCTAGATGTTGACGACGGTGGCGTCCACTAAACATTGCAAGAGGAGGAAAAAAGGAAATACATTTTTTGGGGGTCCAAATTTTCTCCTGGACTTAGCTTGGGGGAGATCCTCTCAAGATACTTAACAGAGTCCTCTACTAGAAGTGTAAATAAGACTTTTCAAAATCAGGAAGGCAGAAAATAAAACTAGGGATTCCAGAATGTAATGTAAAGGAGACCCTACTTGCTTTACTGGGTTGATTTTTACCCTTAATTCTTTCTGGCATCTATGTTTTGATTCTTAACCGGGACTATGAAAAGTGTTTTCCAATGAAATATAAATGCTAGAGCATCAATACCAAATAGATCGATATAGACAGATGATAGATACGTGGATAGATATGTAGATAAAGACAGATACATGTTACAGGTTAAAACTTCTAAATCCACTAAGCCAGTCATCATTTACTTCTCAGTGGAGGTATTATCTAAAACTTTCTTCAGTTCACTAGTATTTTACTGTCTTTAACAAATCTTAGGATAATGCATTCTGTTTGTTTACTACTTGCGTGTATAAAACAGAACTTAGAATAAACTTTGAGGAATGCTTCTTTGTACTCGCACCATGGCTTAAAATCTATGTGAAATAATGTTAGCATATTTATATTAAGAAGTTTTTTTTTTTTAAAAGATTTTATTTATTTGACAGAGAGAAACATAGCCAGAGAGGGAACACAAGCAGGGGGGGTGAGAGAGGGAGAAGCAGGCTTCCCGCCGAGCGGGGAGCCCGATGTGGGACTCGATCCCGGGTCTCCAGGATCATGACCTGAGCCGAAGGCAGTCGCTTAACCAACTGAGCCACCCAGGCGCCCCTATATTAAGAAGTTTTAATGTCTTGGGGCACCTGGGTGGCTCCGTTGATTAAGCATCTTCACTCTTGGTCATGGTCTTGGGTCATGGTTTCGGGTCATGGTCTCGGGTCATGGTCTCAGGGTTCTGGGATTTAAGCCCTGCATCTCGTCCACAGTCAGCCCGGAGTCTGCTTGAGTTTCTCTCTCCATCTCTCTCTGTGTGCACTCTCTCTCTCTCTCAAATGAATAAATAAATCTTTAGAAAAAAGTTTTAATGTCTCAAAATGATGTGTTCACTCTCCACCGCCTTTGTGGTTTTGTAGACTCTGGTTATGTCAGGCATCTAGTACAGGTTCTGCTTTGCCCTGAAGAGCTGGTCCTAAGGAAGGCGCCAGAGTCTGTAGACTTGCCCTTAGAATTCACGGGAAAGCACAGCTGACAAAATTCAAAGGCATGATCTTGAATGACCGTGCCTTTTTTTGGCACATTCGTCCAGGAGACTCAAGGTTCCTTTTAAGACTGCCCAAGAGTTCCCTCAAGATTGATGTCAGTGCCCAACCTGGGCATCAGGATGCCTCAGAGGTCTACCTCCCAAATACTATACCACTCCTAAAGTCAGAAGGATTGAAGGTCTTTTGTGTTTCTTTTCTGCTTCATTTCTTCATCTCTGTGTCCTTGACCAACCGTCTTGGTCCCACACATTCTTCATACTCCCCCCCGCCCCCCAGTCCTTCAGCTTGTGCTGTTTTTCCTTGTTGCAGTGGCTCTCAGGGAGCTACTTGTTGGAGCACAATGATGCTGAATTCCAGGGTAAAGTGCAAACAAAAGAGCTTCTGTAGGAGGAAGCAAGGGAAGTACGTGAGTTGGCTGGGAAGCGGGGACAGAAATCAGAGGCAGCTTGAGTAAGGCAAAGGGACCAGGGAGTCAGGAAGTTCAGTCTCTCCTGGACTCTGCCACCATGGGCAGAGCTCTCGGTTCTACAAGCTTCAGTTCTTCCATGCGCTTGGTCCAGTCCT
This sequence comes from Spilogale gracilis, assembly GCA_004023965.1. Classification (NCBI taxonomy): domain Eukaryota; kingdom Metazoa; phylum Chordata; class Mammalia; order Carnivora; family Mephitidae; genus Spilogale; species Spilogale gracilis. The sequence goes on along the minus strand of PITA01008558.1, from coordinate 33,668 downwards.
GGCCTAAGTGGCATGCAGGCCTCTTCTCTCTCTAAACAGTTCTTATTCCAAGATTTCATTCAGTGAGGGTAGGTAAAAATTCCTGTTTTTGCGGGGTGAGGGGGGGTGAAGACAGTGGCTAAAGCATCCTTATTAATGTTCCAAATCAGTGCAACCTGTTTCTACTTCTGCAAATGAGAAAACCTCCAAAAGCATTCTGGAATCATAGGCGGCTGTTTCCAACTTTCAAATAAGTAAGCCTTTTGACATTGAATTTTAAATAGCTGTAACGTGCTCATCTTTGTCTCTCTCTTTCTCTCCCCTTCTCCCTCCTCCCCCCTTAGGCTTACGAGCGGCCACAGAAACACTCCAGTCTCCACTATGACCCAGGCCTCCCACAGGACGTCACCGGTGACACCTTAAAACCAAAGCACCAGCAAAAAAGCAGCAGCCAGAACCACATGGACTGGTCCACCAACTCTGACAGTGGACCTGCCACTCAGAATTGCTTCATCAGTCCAGAGTCTGGCCGAGAAACTGCAAGCACCAGCAAGATCCCCGCTCTTGAGCCCGTGGCTTCCTTTGCAAAGGCCCAGGGTAAGAAAGGCAGTGCAGGGAGCCCGTGGAGTCAGCTGTCCACCTGCGGCAAAGACCTGCTCCTGGGAGGTGTGGTCCCATCCCCAGGCAGCCACGGCTCACCAGTCCCTCCCAGCAGCTCCGTCGAGTGCAGCGGGCTTCAGCCCTTGATAGATCAAGATGGAGGAGTTGCAAAGGAGCCCCCAGAACCCCCTACTACAAGCAGCAAGAAAAAGTCCAGTAAAAAAGACGTGATAAGTCAAACCATATCCAACCCAGACCTGGACTGGGTCAAGAGTGCCCAGAAAGCATTTGACACTACAGAAGGGAAAAGAGAAGGCTTCCCTGCAGATAATGCCCAGGAGGCATCACCAGCCAGGCAGAATTCGAGTTCTGTCAGTAATCCTGAAAATGACTCAAGCCATGTCCGGATTACTATCCCTATCAAGGCACCCTGTCTAGATCCACCCAGCCATAAGAGGAAAAAGAGACAGTCCATCAAAGCAGTGGTGGAAAAGATCAAGCCAGAGAAAGCTCTGGCTTCTGGAATCACCATGAGCAGTGAAGTGGTTAACAGGATACTTGCCAACACTGAGGGAAATAAGAAAGATCCCCGGGTCCCTAAGTTGAGTAAAATGATAGAGAACGAGTCCACCTCAGCTGGCCTGGAAACGGGCAGCAGTGCCGAGAAAGTCCTGCCAGGAGGTGTGTCTAAGCAGCGGAAGCCCCCCGTGATCATGACACCTCCAGCGTGCGCAGACCACTCTCCATCGAGAAAGCTGCCGGAAATCCAGCACCCCAAATTTGCTGCGAAACGGAGGTGGACGTGCAGCAAACCAAAGCCCACCAGTATGCTCCGGGAGGCAGTCATGGCCACGTCCGATAAACTGATGGTGGAACCGCCGTCCGCCTACCCCATCACCCCGTCCAGCCCTCTGTACACCAACACAGACAGTCTTACTGTGATCACGCCCATCAAGAAGAAGCGGGGGCGGCCGAAGAAGCAGCCTTTGCTCACGGTGGAGACGATTCACGAGGGGACTTCCACCAGTCCGGTCAGTCCCATCAGCCGGGAGTTCCCTGGCACGAAGAAAAGAAAGAGACGACGCAGTTTAGCTAAGTTGGCCCAGCTGGTGCCAGGAGAGGACAAGCCCATGAGCGAGATGAAATTTCACAAAAAAGTTGGAAAGCTTGGGGTATTGGATAAGAAGACCATCAAAACCATCAATAAGATGAAAACACTCAAGAGAAAAAATATCTTGAACCAAATCTTGTCCTGCTCCAGCAACATCGCTCTGAAGGCGAAAGCTCCCCCGGAGACCAGCCCGGGAGCAGCGGCAATTGAGAGCAAATTGGGCAAGCAGATCAATGTCAGCAAGAGGGGAACCATCTACATCGGCAAGAAGAGGGGCAGGAAGCCAAGAGCAGAGCTGCCACCCCCATCCGAGGAACCCAAACCAGCCATCAAGCACCCAAGGCCTGTTTCTAGCCAGCCGGACGCTCCAGCCGTGCCTTCCAACTTTCAGTCACTTGTGGCGTCTTCACCAGCAGCTCTGCACCCACTTTCGGCGCACTTAGGTGGGTCAAATGGCAACCTGAGCCCCGCCAGCACTGAAACCAATTTTTCAGAGTTGAAAACTATGCCAAATCTCCAGCCCATCAGTGCTCTTCCAACCAAAACCCAGAAGGGAATCCATAGTGGAGCCTGGAAGCTGTCCCCACCCAGGCTGATGGCCAACTCGCCTTCCCACCTTTGCGAGATCGGGTCACTCAAGGAAATCACCCTGTCCCCTGTGAGCGAGTCACACAGCGAGGAGACGATCCCAAGCGACAGTGGCATCGGGACCGACAACAACAGCACGTCTGACCAAGCGGAGAAGAGTTCAGAATCCCGACGGAGGTATTCTTTTGATTTCTGCTCCCTGGACAACCCGGAGACCATTCCGTCTGACACCAGCACAAAGACCCGGCATGGCCACCGGCAGAAGCATCTCGTGGTGGACAACTTTCTGGCCCACGAAAGCCTCAAGAAGCCAAAGCACAAGAGGAAACGGAAGAGCCTGCAGAATCGTGATGACCTTCAGTTTCTGGCAGACCTGGAAGAGCTCATCACCAAGTTCCAGGTGTTCAGGATCTCCCACCGGAGTTACACCTTCTACCACGAGAATCCGTATCCCAGCATTTTTCGGATTAATTTTGATCACTATTACCCGGTGCCATATATCCAGTATGACCCGTTGCTCTATCTTCGCCGGACTTCAGACCTAAAGTCCAAGAAGAAGCGTGGTAGGCCTGCAAAAACCAATGACACCATGACAAAGGTGCCTTTTTTACAAGGGTTCAGCTACCCTATTCCCAGTGGAAGTTACTATGCACCCTATGGAATGCCTTACACATCAATGCCTATGATGAACCTTGGTTATTACAGTCAGTACCCAGCTCCCTTGTACCTCTCGCACACGCTCGGAGCCGCTTCCCCGTTCATGAGGCCGACAGTGCCACCTCCACAGTTCCACACGAGCTCCCACGTGAAGATGTCTGGGACAGCGAAGCATAAAGCAAAGCATGGAGTGCACCTGCAGGGACCTGTCGGCATGGGCCTCAGTGACAGGCAGCCAGCCCTGAATCCTCCCAAGGCAGGCGGTGCCGGGCTGTCCAGTGGTCGGCTCCACAAGAGAAAACACAAACACAAGCATAAGCACAAGGAAGACCGGATCCTGGGCACCCATGACAACCTGAGCGGTCTCTTCGCAGGCAAAGCCACAGGCTTCTCCAGCCACATCCTGAGTGAGCGGCTGGGTGGTGCAGACAAGGAGCTCCCGTTAGTGAGTGAGAAGAATAAGCATAAAGAGAAGCAGAAGCACCAGCACAGTGAAGCCGGCCACAAAGCTTCTAAGAACAGCTTTGAGGTGGACACTCTGTCTACACTGTCACTCTCTGATGCGCAGCATTGGACCCAGGCTAAGGACAAAGGTGACTTGAGTGGTGAGCCTGCGGACTCATGCCCAAAAAGGTACTCTGGCAGCGGTGGTGGCGACGGCGGCAGCGGCAGACCCGAGAGCCTGGACGTGTTCAGTGACATGAACCCTTCGAATGACAAGTGGGACAGTGACATGAGTGGGAGTAAAAGGAGGAGCTACGAGGGTTTTGGGACATACAGGGAAAAGGACATCCAGGCCTTCAAGTTGAATCGCAAGGAGAGAAGCTCCTACGACTCCTCCCTGTCTCCAGGTAAGGCCACATTGAGCTGCAGGCTCGGGCTGTCTTACTATTTAATGGCTGGCCTCTGCTCTTTTGGAGGCTGCCATCACTGGCAGGTTGCATTCACCACTTTGCAGAGGGGTAGAAACCAAATGAAAATGGGCATTCTTGCACATTTGATACATTTTTTTATTCGGCATTTGCTGTCTTTCCTCCCTCAGAGTCATTGTCTGGGAACCGTGGGCCCAGAGACACCCCCAGAAGCTACCTAGACTTCAGCCACACCCACTACACTGATGTTCTTTATTAAAGATGCTGCTCTTAGATCTTTATTAAAGATGCGGCATCCCGTCTGACAGTGCAGTTTGCTAGTTGGATTAAACCTAAACCTCTGAAACTTGCTAAAAAATGCCAGCAAGATCCCAAGAACGTCAAAGCTGGATGGGAGTGCTACCTCATTTAATCTGGCATGCCGCCCCCAGAAGTCTCACATCCTAGGTGAGAAGTCTATAGCAGAGCCATTGGAAGCTACTGACCAGTGAATCCTCCAGTGTAGCGAAGGAGGGAGCCATCGCGCCCCGAGCTCTGTTGTCCTCTCTTTGTCCCTGGGCATTTGCTAAGCTGCCCTGGGCAGACCCTCAGAGTGAAGGCCTGGCTCATCATTTCCCTGCAGGAAGGGGAGGGAGCCTACCGAAGGGTGTTACAAGCCTCCTGCCCCCATGGGACCCTTACTGCTGTGTCTCCTGGCATGTCTGCTGGGAATGGCATTTTGCCCTCTGATCTCTACATTTGAAGTACTGGTTGCCACTAGAAAGAGCTCATTCCTTGTCAGTTGCTGGCAGAATTTCCTGCTAACTTTCCCACGCACACAGACCATCATTGCCACCATAGCTTGACACTTCTGCCTAAGCATCCCTTGGTCCCTGTCCACACATCGCATAAGTGATAAGAATCTTAGAGAACAGAACAGTTGTTCCTGAGGAAAAGAGTAGAAGCTCCTTTCCTAGGAGCTGCAGAAGCTAAAAGGATTTCTCATGCTTCCCTCACCCCCCGATAATACAAAGTACTCTGGCCATAGCCTGGTTTTAAAAAGACGAATCATCCCTGGTTCGCCCGTCTCTTCTGTTTGTGATGTGTTCCCCTTGCTCACCATCTTCCTTCCGGGGAGTCCATCATTAGTGAGGTGAGGGCAGTCTATTCGTGAGGAATTAGAGTCATTTTTCTAGGCCAGCAGACTTCAGAAGAAATATGATTATGAGTTAGAAAGCAGTTAAGGATTGCCCCAAAGTGCCACTAGCTTGTGAGTTGCTATAGTGGTACATGGTCTCCTTGGTTAATGAAGAGACCAATTAGCCACCATGTCTCCTGCTGAAGGTGATAAATGGCCCACACTTCACGTTTGCCCAGAGAGGGTGTTCTCATCTGGGTTTCCCTGTTTCTCACCATCAGACTTTGTTGAAGGGACTTGTTTTCTATGCAAAGCCCAAATGAAGCCCACCTGGACAGGAGTGGCCAGATTAAACTTCTATGTGAGGAAAAAGTGTTGCTTTCTTGTCCCGTATAGTGAAATTAAAGTTCAGGTCCAAAACCAGCCATGGGCAGAGGGTCTCCTTACTTTTTTTATTTTCTTGGCACTACTTAGCAAAAAAGTGATGGCGACCTGTTATTGATAAGAACTAGGTTCTTAAGAAGCAAGGATCCTAACTTAACAGACCCGTAGAAGCAAGATCTCAGAAGCTGAAGCCCCTAGCCGTTGTTGCGCACTAGGTTTCTGGACAGTCTTACCAAGAGTTTTCTGTGGTTGGACAGGATTGCTGGGTGCCGGTTGATTTCACGAGAGTGCCCAGCTGGAGATCCCTCTCTGATCCCCATGCATGTCTCTGAAGGTACCCACCCTCTGGCCGTACAGCACTCTCAGGGTTGTTACTCCCATAGTGGCCACTGCTTTCTTCAGAACCCTTCCTTCTTCTCCCCATCTTCTTAACCATTCTTCATCTGGCCACATCAGGTGAGAAGAAACAGGCATCATGACAAGTGTCATGAAAGAAAGCTGGATTCAATCTAAAAATTGGGTATGAGGCCCAACTCTGTTATGTGGGCCCTTAGGCATGGCGTTCTGGTTTTTGGGATACTCTCTACCACCTGTAACTGATAGGATTGGGCCAGACCTCTTTTGTGTAGTATGTTTCAGTTCTTTTTTTTTTTTTTTTAAAGATTTTATTTATTTATTTGACAGAGAGAGATTACAAATAGGCAGAGAGGTAGGCAGAGAAAGAGGGGGAAGCAAGCATCCTGCTGAGCAGAGAGCCCGATGTGGGGCTCGATCCCAGGACCCTGAGATCATGACCTGAGCCGAAGGCAGAGGTTTAACCCTCTGAGCCACCCAGGTGCCCCCTGTTTCAGTTCTTAAACCGTTTCACATACATTTCTTCATAACACTTAACTTACAATCAATCTTAGAAGAGAGGTATTTTCATTTCTGTTTTACAAATAGGGACACTGAGGCTCAGGGATCAAGTGACCCGCTCAGGTTTAGAAAGCCTTGACTTATGATTGTAAGAAGCCCAGGGCTTTGGCCACCGCACTTCAGTTGACCGCATGCCACCCAGTAGCTACGCCGAGTCTAGAACACACAGGTCCTGGTCCTTAGCTCAGTGCTTGTGTATTCCACCACAGCTCTTCCTCTCAGATACCCAGCCATTCTCCAATTACAAGCCTTTCCCTAAGGCATCTGCACAGCGATGATGTGATGATTGCAGAGAGAGTAATTAAGGAAAGATGACATCCCTTTATTCAATTCCCAACCAGTGTAAAAGGACCCCTTAGGGCCCAACCTTTTCTGGCCCTCCCCCTGGAAACATTGATATGGACAGGCTTCCATCTCTTCTTACTGCTCTGCGCTTCTTGGAGTTATTTTCGCCACTGCTTTGTGCCTATCTCTGTGTTATAGGAGTTTATTTTTTCTCCAGCATTTTGTGAATCACAGTTGTTGGTGGTCTCTGTCTCTATGACTTATGTCTGTTTTTCCTGCACATCTTGTTGGATATCTTACTGGAGCAGATGAGATTCTCGATCATTCACTTCCCTTGCAAGCTTTGGCCTCTCCTCGCCTCTATTCCAAATGTTCCTTCTATTTCTGAGCCCCCAAAGCATCAGGGAAAAAACATGTCTTTAGCGTCACTGGTGATTCACTGTCAGAGTTTGTCAAGTCCCCCTGAAGCGTGCTCACCTTAATGTGGTACGCTCCAATGAGCACCAAATCCTATTCAAAGGTGTGAGGCTGAGGTTACGAGAGACCTTCCAGAAACCTTACCTGAGTCCAGGTGTCTCTTCCATGAATGATACTGAGGGTCATGCTTGGGAAAGAAAGCATCAGTATTTCTTACAGCTTCTCTCCCTCTGTTTCTTCCACTCCACTCCCTTAGCATCCCAGTGTCCGATTTCCCATGAGCTAGTCATCTCCAAAACAGATATGGCATGTATAGAGATGTCACCCTTTAGCCCATTGAGGACCGGATTTAGGAGCTGAGTCAAGAGAGGACTTTGAGCATTCCTTAAGATCAGAGCTGATGGTAGCCACCATACAGATGAAAGTCATTACCATTATGGAGACAGAAATTAGAGACTTCATTTAGCTGCACACTCCATTTCCTCTTTCCTGCTTGAAAGAACGTCCATTCTCCAAGCCCCCTGCCCCACAGATGGATACACTGTCTTGTTAGGCCCCTTACAACACACCTAGAGCTTAAAAGTCACAAAGACACTTTACCATTTTTCTGTGTTTTGCTCCTTCTGCTTTGTTTGTTTCAGAAGGCATTGGCTCTTTTGACCTGTTTTCTAAATGGATACCATCTGCTAAATCTCGATTTATAAAAATGCTTACCTGGCACCAAATAACGGATAACTAGTGGGAAGATGCCATCCACAGACTCCCAAAGTTGGAAGAGGGCTGATGGGCCCTCATGTGCACCTCTCCCCACCAGGCATCACCATCTCTCGTTGCCTGACATGCCGCGGATTCCCTAAAGAGCAAACCTGTCCAAGTTTGACAACACATAGTCGGAGTGATGCCACATGCTCTAAATGCCAACTTCTTAACCAGTGGAAGGGGTCTCTAGTGTGAGTGATGTTCTTCCCATGCAGACCACAGACTAATTTTTGCATATTTTGACATAATATTTAGACATCTTAACCATTGCTGTCCAGGCTCCCAGGAGATGTTAGAGAAACACTGAAAAGAGTCAATTTACCTATGTTACCTCTTAGTCCAATGCCATTATTAACTAAAATAGCCATCCTGAATCCCCAGATATCAAGTACTTTCCTCATGATGAATGGATGCTGAGATGAATCCTTAGCTCACCTCCCTGCCGTGCAGGTGGCTGGATTCCCTTGAGCCTGGATGACTCCACCTCTCCTTGTGGCTTCTGTCTTGCCCTCTGCCAGCAACTCTTATCAGCACCATGGGGGATTTTGGGAGGCAGTCTCTGTTGTCACTCATAGGCAGGAAATGGATGCCCAAGCCAAAAATAACACAGAACCCTCCTCCAGGCAGGCATCCAGATGAGGGAATTAACCACATGGATGAGATGACATGAAAACTATACAAAAGGAAATAAATAAAATAAAATAAAAACTATACAAAAGAACCATATGTGGAGAACATTTTCTACAAATGGAAGAGAAGGAAGAAAGCTCAAGGGAAGAGAAAGTTAAGGCCAGGAAAAAAGAGTGAAAAATAAAAAGCTGATGAAGTGTAGTCTGTTTAATCTTAATCCAAGTTGAATTCTGGGTCATCCTGTGGGAGGAAATGAGAGATAAATTAGCTAATGGCTGCTGTGTGGTTTAACAGGATTATGAGCACCTGGCCCGGTCTTGTCTCCTACACTAACCAGCCGAAAGACCTCTTCATCTTTTTCACTCTCTGTTTTCCCAGGTGAGACTCTGGTAAGAAAAGCTCTGGCCAGACCTGACAATCTCAGATTCTAAAAGTCTCACATGTATACGCTGCCATTTTTGAACACAAACACATGCACACATGTATGCGCACACACAGATTGGACAGTTAGGAAGGAAACGTTCAAGTTATTGGCCAAGTTGGCCAATTAATTAGCTGTGCAGTGCAATTTCACAACAGATCCCTCCGGTCCATGTATTAAATTATGTGACTCACCCCATTCATCTTGCTCCAGCCACTTCATCCAGCCATTTGAGCTCACCTTTCAAAAAAGATGGTACTCTCCCTACCTGACCCCCACCAGCAGATTAGCTCACTCCTTGTGTAGGCAGCAGCCACAGTCATCACTTTAGCAAAAAGTGTAGAGCACTTGTGTGACCGATTGCATGGGAAAAACAGGCTTGCATTTGTATTTAGACTCCAAAGTAAAAGAATCTTAATGATGTAATAGAAACACCTCATTTTGCTGATGAGCACGCTGAGGCTTAAGAAGGTCAAGTGACTCATCCAAAGATACATATGTAATTGGTTAAAAAAAAAAAAAAAAAAAACCTCAGACATGGAAGCATAACATCAGGGAGAGGGGAAGGCAGAGAGAGAGAATAAAAGGAAAAAAAAAAAGAAAACTCAAAAGGTGAGTTGTGGGAGAGATGTTAAGCTATCTGTTTTCTTTTGCTGTGAGCTGTTGTAAAAGGCAAGCATCTATTTGACAATAATTTGGTTTCCAGGCTGTCTCTGGGGACCCATGTTTGGGACTGGAAACAATCTTTGTGGGCTCTGATGGAAGTCATTTTTTTTCCTTTCCTGTCTTAACAATTGCACATACTTATTTTATTGGGCCTCCCAAGATTCCTCCTAAGGTTTTCTCTTGGAAACCAGGAATTAATCAAATTAAATGTTGTGACCCATAACTTTCTGGCAATGAAAGAAAAAAAATCTTAGACTCCCAGCATCTGTTTTTCCACGTTAAAATCAGAAGTCAAGCCATTCAGCCTTTGGAGCAAGAAGTCCCCAGGCCATTTATCTTCCCACAGTTGGCAAACGTTACACTGTCCTGTTGGAGGTTTTTATTTATACCTTTGTGGCTTTGGGGAATTATGCAGATTCAGGTGTGGGTGCGGAGAACTTACAGTTTTGACAGACTTGGCTTTGATACAGCATGGAACCTTTTTTAAGAAGACTAGAGAAATCAATAAAGCACGCTTTCCAAAGACTGGCAGGTTCGTGGCAGATGTGAGGATGGTGCCTTTGGAAGGACCCCCCAGAAACCTATTTCTTTCCCTCTATAAAAGAATAAGGGGTGAGATTGATACTTGCTAAGATTGTAGCCTAGGCTCATGCCAATATAACACCTAGTGCAGATTGGCTGAAGCCAAGGAGGGTGAGGGGTGATAAAGACAAGGGAAGATATAAATTGGATTTCTTTGATGGCGCGCGCGCACACACACACACACACACACACACACACACACACACGCACACACAGAGATTGGTGCCATCCTGGGGGAGAAATTCAAGGATTAGTAACCGGATGCTTTTGTCCTCAAAGAGATTATAATTCCAAAGTCTTTCCTATTGATGCAGAGTAGGAAACCAGATGGAACTAAGCCTGCAAGGCAGTTAAGGGCCAACAGAGAGCCTTAGAAGAAGTGCTGGGGCTTCCTGGGTGAGTATGAGCCACCTCCGTGTTGTCTGTGGGAGCAGAGAGGTGGAATCAGGAGATGCTTCTTTGCAGTAGCAGCCATTCCAGATGGGTCTTAAAGAGGCTTTGAGAGAGTGGAGATGGTAGGGGTGTGGGGGGAGGCACAGTGTGGAAAGGAAAGAAATCATGTAAACAAAGGTATTTAGGTAGAAGTATCCAAAAGCTTTTTGAGAAATGCGGCTTGGGGCGCCTGGGTGGCTCAGTCGTTAAGTGTCTGCCTTCGGCTCAGGTCATGATCCTGGAGTCCCAGGATCAAGCCCCACATCGGGCTCCCTGCTTGGCGGGAAGCCTGCTTCTCCCTCTCTCGCTCCCCTTGCTTATGTTCCCTCTCCGGCTGTGTTTCTCTCTGTCAAATAAATAAATAAAATCTTTAAAGAGAGAGAGAGAAGTGGGGCTTATTCCAGTCTCATCGAGATTACGGTCTGCAGTTGGGGTTCATGACAGAAGTCAGAAGACAATGTTGTCCTCATCAGATAGAAGGTTTTTGCCCCATCCCACTAGGCTTGTGCTTATGGTATGGGACTTCCCCTTCATCAAGGCAGTAGGAAGTCATTTTTAAAATGGGCAAAAGTCATGAAAGGACCAAATTATACTTTGTCTTCTTTCCTGACTCCTCTTTCCCCCCTAGTCTGGGTTGGGCACAGTGTGGAAAGGAAAGCACTCTCCATATGGTATTGTAATTATCCATTTCTTTTCTGGGTTGTACCCACCACCCTGCCTTTCCTTCCCCACCCTCACACCCACATTACAAGTATCTAAAGACATCATTACTCAGGTACTCAAGCAAAAAATAATAATGAGTCATTCTTGATTCATCTCTTTCCCTCTCTAGCTAAAGTCAAAGATGATTCCAATATGTTAGCCCCAGCTAACTGTAGCATATAAACAGAATTACAGAAATCAGAGAAAGAGCCTAGTTGGTGTGCAAGGAAATGAACTGAAGGTGGCAGCTGACAGTGCTGTACAGAGCAAGAGAGAGAATTACAGGGAATAAAGAAAAGAGGGCGGATGGGAGGGACCGTGTGGCCCACCTTAAAGAGAGAAGCAGAATAAAAAGGGAGCAGGAAAGATGCAGAGAAGAAACATTGGAAATGTTGGAAGAAAATCAACGAGTCAGGGAAGAATGAAGTTTGGAAGAATAGGGGTGGCTGGGAGGACCAGAAGCTGCAAAGAATCCATGGGAGATGAGAGTATGTATGAACATATCCATGGTTCCGAGGCAACAGAAAAACTAAATATTACATATTTAGTGCCTCGTATGGTTAATGCTTGGTGGGCTGTGTCCACCTTGGTGAGATTCCTGTCTCCTTGGTGAGAGGGAGTTAATAAGCGGGTGCTGAGAAAATGGGGCTCCACGTGCGGAAAGTGAAACTTTGCTGTGGTTCTAGCCGTGCTCCAACCTCCGAGGACACTTTATGGCTTAGGTCAGTCCTTGGTGGGAGATGGTGTAGCCACTCTTGGTACGTCTTAAATCTGATGTCCTCCAGTTCTGCGAGCCTGAAAACAATGCCCGAACCTTTTGTACTGTCATTCTGCCTTCCTGTGGAGTCCATGCATAGAAAAGATCAAGGCTATAGCATTTGGAAAGAGGTAAGAGGGTCTAGGCAAGCTCCCCCTTCTCTGCACCACAGACACACTTAATTTCTGATCATGGTAATAATCTATTTGAAAACTCCTCCCTGTGGTTCTGTGGGATGCTTGTTAGCTGTGCTCCCGAGAGTGTGGTAGAACAGTCCTGCTAACCCCAGGTTCTGATAAATGTGTCTTTTATTGAACATTTACTATGTGCAAAGTATTACAGACTAAAGCCCCACCATTGCTCTTCCAGGGTTTTCATTACTTTGTGGAATGCAGTATTTATCTGCTGGCTCATAAAGAGCGTGTATTCTCAAAAATGATTGGGAGCTCTTTGGTTACTTAATATATATCACAGTGCCAGGGACAGTCAGAGAGACTGGAAGAAAAGAAAAAAGCAAGGAAGGGCTCTTACCTCAAATTCCTTATACTATCCTGAAAAGAAGCTAATTTGGCATACATGAAACAACCAGGGGGTACATGCAGACCAAAGCCCATCCATGCTAACTCAGTGGCCAGTACTGGGGGCTCTAGGGATTCAGGGTTAGGAAAGAGAATAGTGTTCAAAGGACAAAATCCTGGAACTGAACCTCGGGAAGTGGTGGATGAGTATGGCCGCAGGCCATACCCGAAAGGCTCCTACCTAGACTGAAGGTAGCAGTCGGGTTGGGAAGGGTTTTTAAGAAGCACAGCTGCCATGCGGGGGAGGTGGAACTGTGTCATGGAGGAAGCGGGGACATGAAAGATGCCGGGCATGAAGGGTGTTGAGCTCGGTGCTAGGTGCTGGGCGAAATGATGAAGTACCAGAAAACATGACTATCCTCAAAGTCCTATCCTCAAAGTCCCAGGAAGTACCAGGAAACATGACTATCCTCAAAGTCCCACATCTTCAAGGTCATTAGAGAGACTAGTGAGAGCCCATACATTTCACCACTAGAAATAAAAACCCATTCTACAGGAAGAAAGCATCCGTAAAGTGACTTTTAGAGTAGTGAGTTGCAGGTTGTGTTTGTGTTTCCCCCATTCCGTAAGGATTCCGAGCCAGTCGGAAGCATTAAGGGGGGCTGGGTTGGGTAGAGCGAGCATGTCCCTCAGGCAGCTGCTGCTGTGGTTTTTATGCTCTTCCGTGAAGGGGCTGGGGAGACTAGGAAGGTGGGCAGTGCATCCATGCAGAGGTGGGGCTCCCCTCAAAGCTCCCCTCGTTGATGGAGGATCTAAGGACACAGAGAGATGAAAAGCTTTCCCCGAGGCTGCATCTCCGTCGTCCTTACATCTGAACAGGGTGCTCTGCTCTTCAAAGTGCATTTCCTTACTTGTATTTGATCTTCCAAATCCACTGAGGTTTGCAGATAGATGTTGCTGTCCCCCGTGACAGGCAAGGAAATCAAAGCCCAGAGGGCTAAAGCTTTTGTCCAGAGTCACAAGCTAGTCTGGCACAGAAAGGCTGCTGGACCTGCTTTCCTGAGTTTGCTCCTCAACTCCCTTTTTCCACTAGATCTATGTCTTTGACAAGGTCAATAATAGGACTCCGCTTCTAACTTATCCTTAAAGCACCCTTGCCAGTGGATTAAATGGAGAGCCCAGAATAAAGCACTAGCAATTTGGTATTGGCTAAAATTAGTTTTTTATATAGAGGGAGCTCTTTGGAGCCAGGATCAGCCAAGCCCAGGGCGTGAGGCTGATTCTGTGTGCAGAGCCCAGATAGAGCATGGATGCCCCCCCAATCACAAAGGACACACAAGAGAGGAATAAGAATGTTCTTCTTCACTATATCACAAAACTCTTAACATTTTTTTAAAGATTTCATTTATTTATTTATTTTTGAGAGAGAGAGAGAGAGAATGTGAGAGAGGAGAGGTCAGAGGGAGAATCAGACCCCTGCTGAGCAGGGAGCCCGATGTGGGACCCGATCCCGGGACTCCAGGATCATGACCTGAGCCAAATTTGCTTAGCCAACTGAACCACCTGGGTGCCCAACATTTTGTTATTTTAAAGAAAAGTTTTACACAGTTTGAGGGACTTTACACATCCTCGTAAACATACAGAAACTTGCATCTTGAGAATGGTATATGCTAAAAATGAAAACAGAGGAACAAGTCATTAAGGAAACCATGGGCTTGGGGCTATATCTCAAAAGTTTGGGTAAAAATTGATAGACAGGAGACCTCATCCCCTTTCAAATACCATGAGAACTTGAGATGTGGACTGGTTCATTGTCCTGAACCAGTTTGTCATGTCTTATATTTCGAGACCAGGAAGCCAGAGGGTTCTCTTACAGACCATATCTTTTATACCTTAGTTACATTTTTACTTTATTTACTCTGATTACACAATTAAAAACGTATCCAGTGGCTAAAATGTATAAGATATACTAGTGGATGATGTTATGACTGTATGTATATAAGGGACACCTTATTGTCCTCCAGTGCTGATGTCATGGTCCTAGAAGTCTGTGTTAGTATGTCTTCTGCGAAATAATGATCCCCTTTCATGCTAGATACTGTTTTTCTCTTTGAGGTCCCAACAACTATAATAAAAAATGGATTCCCCACGCATAGAATAAAGCAAATGAGCATATAGAAAAACATTTATTATTGCTTTTATTAACAAAAGCCAGATAGCTCTTAAGGTAGAAAACTTGGAAAATTAGGAAACCATGTATAAGAAAAAATGAAATCACCTATAATCCAACTAAACAAGCATTATGCTAATGTAGCTGTAGGGTTCCCAGCTAGTGGTCGCTGTTCTGACTTGCTTCCTTTCCTTTCTGCCCTGACCCTCCCAAGAGAAGCTAGAGAAGGCCAAACCTGTGCTGCCCTCCCCCATTTTCTCTCCTCTTTCTCCACTCGCTTTGGTTGCCTGGTCTCTTCAACTTCCTCACAAGTACCTTCCCAGAACTGACCACAATAACTTTTCCTTCTATAGTCTATGTCATTGCCTTAATAGGGGATTATATATATATATATATATAATTTTATATATATAAATATATATATATATATATTTTTTTTTTTTAAATCAATGCAGCAGCAGTTGGGCATGAAAATCATCCAGATTTCCACACTGTCCTATTTAAGATCTCCACAAGAATCAAGTGCCAGGACAACAACCGAGAAGGGGACAAATTAGTCACGGCTGAAGATGGTTGCCAAAATGTTTTCCCAAGAATTGCTGAGTGCTGAGTGTTTCTTCTCAGATCAGAATCTGACCAGGGTGTAGGGGTGGAATGCAGTAAGTTTCCAGAGCTGGAGACCCACAGCTCCACACGGCAGTGGGGAGCGTGACCAGTCAGTGTGGCTTACGGATACCACACCCACTTTGCAAGCAGATGCACACAGAATAAGCCCCACTGTCGCTGCTCTAATTGGTCAGTATAGCTGTCACTCCTACTGAGAGTATTTAAAGGGAAGGAGCCAGCTATTAATTATAGGTTTAGGATACATAGGACTACCTCATACTTGCTTATTTTCCTTCCGGGTATACCCACGGATCTTCCTAAGGTGAGATTTGCTGTAAAGCCAATAGTTGCCATTGCAAAAAGCTCTCCTTTTTGTTTTTTCTTCAATTGCTCCTCAATCAGGAAGTCAACATCTCCCTATGCTATAAGGTGGGCATCAGGCAAAAGAGAAGACAGTGCCTTCCAGGAGATTTATTTATTTGACACAGAGAGAGGGACGGAGAGCACAAGCAGGGGGAGCAGTAGGGAGAGGGAGAAACAGGCTCCCCACTGAGCAAGTAGCTCGATGTGGGGCTCGATCCCAGGACCCTGGGATCATGATCTGAGCTGAAGGCAGATGCCCAACTGACTGAACCACCCAGGTGCTCCTCCCCCATTACTTTTCTAGTTCCAGTTGGTATTGATGATAATAGAGGAAAATCTGTTCCAGTGGTCTTAGAGAGGAGAATCTTCTTTCGGAGTTTCTCCTTCTGTTACGGGTGAGGATCCTGAGCAAGGCCTCCTTCCAGGAAGTCCACCAGCACAGCACATCAGTGCCACCTGTGTGGGGCAGTTAGACCACAGAAATTCACGTGGGCTGACTCTCCTTCCACAAGATCAGAGTTGCACCCACTTGGTCCTTAGCACCGCTCCTCTACTTCGTTTTTCATTTTGTTGATCCTTTTGGCAATAATCAACTCAGAGCAAAAATCTAATTGCATCTATCTTCCCCTTACAGCTCTAACTAAATAAATATATTAATTATTGAAATAGAAAAAGAAGAATGGAGTCATTTTTCATGAACTATCTAGGAAGGCAGCCATAGATAAATGAATAATTGATGCTGGATGTAGAAATAAAAATTCCTATCGCACAAAATCCAAAATTCTTTATCTGACTTCAAAGTGCCTACATTACCCACAGTCCCTGCCTCACCTTGTCTCCTGATCATTTTCATCTTATCCCCTTGCTGTGAGTCCTCCTAAATCTCCTTATCCTATGGGAAATACCATAATTAACCCTTTAAGTCTCCAACCACTACATTGCCCCCTTCACACAGAACATCCTCTTCTTTTCCATCTGGCTTCCGATTTTCCCTAGTCATTTTCTTAGTCATTCTGGCATCTCTCTAATATAACCCTAAAGTCTTCACTTTATTTCACTTCTTTATATATGGCCTTGAATAATTTACCTTTACTTTAGGTAAGAGTGTCTTGACTCACTCAGATAAGTCAGTGGGGGATCAGGATCGTGCCATCCTCTGTCCATAGCTTTTATGACATTAAGAGGGTACTGAGCATAGATCTTACTGAAGGACTGATTGGCCAGATTGATCTTGCAGACCACCACAGTTTCCTGGCACAGGCTTTGAGAAGCAACAGCTTAGGAATAAATTCAGCAGCTTCTGAGGTGGCCTAGGAGAGCCAATAAAAACAAAAAACTCTCAAGAGTTAGGGGCTCTCAGATGTAAATTTGGATTTAGAAGCTCCCACGTACTGGTAGTGTGACCTTGGACAACTTAGCCTTTTTGATCCTCCTTTTGCTCATCTGAAAAATGAACCTGTTAACACCTACCTGGCAGAGTTTTATGAGAGCCAAATAAAAGCAGAATATACACGGGAGCATCCAACACACTCCTCACTACGCGATTGCTAATAATGTTCATTTCCTTTCACTTCCACTTTGGATAATATATTCAAGCACAGAAAATACAAACCAGCAGATTGCTATAGAAGTCTTCTTTAAACAGCAGGCTTTCCCTCCCAATTATGCTCTTACTGGGATCAGTTAAATCCCTTTCTGAACACACATACGCACACAGAGGGGCAGACATCAGGCGGACCACTGTTGTATTTGATGACAAAGATAAGGTGTCAGGATTATACAGTTATGATGAATAAGTAACAAAATACACATCTCACCCAAAGTTCCCTTGAAAGGGGTGGCAATTTCAATCCTCTGGCATTTGGTCCCATCACAGCAAGAGTTTGTTAGCGCTATTCAGTTACCCCTGTTTTGTAGACCAATTTATCTACTAACCCCAGACATAAAAATGCAATAAGAGAGAGGGTGAGATTTGTATTCATCTTCTATTATAGCTGTAATAATTTATCACAAATGTAGGAAGCAGGTTGAAACAACATGGATGTATTATCTCACAGTTTCTGTAGGCTGTTGGTCCCAGGGGCTCAGGGTCCCCTGCTTAGAGTCTCATGGGGCTGAAATCAAGGTGTGGGCAGGGCTCTGTTCCTCACTGAAGCTTCTAGGGCATGATCTGCTTCCATCTCATTCAGGCTGCTCACCCATTCAGTTCCTTGTGCTTTTAGGACTATGGCCCCTGCTGGCTATTTCAGGGGCTAGTCTTTGGTTCTTGAAGCTACCTGCATCCCTTAGGCCTGTCCATCAGCAGAGGGACCATTCTCTCCAACTTTCCCTTCTCTCTCATCTCTCTGAGCCCCGAACATTGCATCTCCCCTTCTACCCCAGCCTAGGGCATCCTGCCGTTCCCTGAACACAGGCACCAAATTTGACTTCTCACATACTCTTTCTTTCTCCCAGGACACCCTTCAGAGGGAAGGATACTCACATGTGCTTTGTGGCCAACTATCTATGTTGTTTGTAGATTTCTCCTTGTGATCTGGTAGATGAAAGTCTACCTCGTGGGTAATTTGGGAAACACAATTTTTAAAAAGTCAGTTATCCAACCTCACTTTGCTAAGCTGAATGGCAAAGAAGTCAGAAGGGAGACCGTTCATCTTTAGGCTGGAGTAGCTCACGCCATGCTTCACAAAGGAGCTGCCCTATCGGAGCCTGGAAGGGTTGGTGGGATTTAGACAGATGGGAGCAGAGAGGAACAACTTGGGGGGGAAATGTGAATAGATGTGTAGTATTCTTTGAAAAAAATACCGCATTCTGTCATTACATACCTATTTTAAAACTTTGGGGGATATAAAAATGAACAAGATAAGGCTTCTGTATTCCTACAGTTTATAGTCTTCTAGTTGATGCAGAACAGAAAAGAAAAAAAAAAAGCAAAGGAAATAATTAAATCACAAAATGTGGTACGTTTAGAGAGAACTGGCAAGACAGCGGGGTATGGTCAGCTGAACCTGATGGACGAGCCCTACGGAGGCCTAGCCCGGCGCCTGCCTGGGTGGGTGTGGCCTTATCAGAGCCCTGCCCGCCCCATGCTAGTTTCAACTAGGTGCCACCAGCAGAGGGGACACCCAGGATCAAAGAAATGGTCTGGTGATCACGGTGCCTTGTGCAGATTAGTCTGGCCACTATATGGCTGATCTTGATCATTTAAGTAGGTCCAGGCCATCTTGCAATTCTGTGAAGTGTCTGAATAGTTTAACAAACCCTTTCACAATAAGCAGGAGGCAGTGGCTTTCCCACTAATCCCTGCCTGCAGGATTGGGTTATAATGACTTGCTCTTTGCTCTTGCAGGGGTGGGCTAACTGGCAGCCAGAACCTCTGTGTGTAATCCAGGCCTGGCTTGCCCGCTCGGAGGAGGTGGCTTGGAATGTGTATTCAGTCAAATGATTTCTCACTTTTAATTTCTTTTCACAGTTCAGAATCTGTGTTTTATTCCATGTGAAAAGGAAAATAACTCTCTTGCTTGGATTTCTTGCTGACATTTCTCTTTGGTGGAGGTCAGGAGTGGGGGGGGGCGGGGTTGTTCTGAATGCTTACTATGCTTCATAGTACAGCTCTGTGGCATTTTCATAAAATACCAACCACTAGAATTCTGGTAATCATAAAAATGTGTGCTTTCTCCTTATATCCACTAAAATTCTTTCTCTCATTAAAAAAAAGAAAGTTCAGAAATTAAATTAGAAAGCTGAACTTGATATCTTTACATTCTTTTGGTTTCAAGAAGGAAAAATAAAAGCTACAGTTTTTTCTAACTTCTCTTCAGCTGAATGTTACTCCTGAATGGGGAAAATTGTACAAAACCTCTGAAGAATTGCGACTCTGACATGAGGGGAGGATTTGTATTTCCTTGCTATTAAACAAGAAGAAGAAGAAGCCCACAGTCATGGCTAATCTTCAGGAACGCAGGGCCCTGTCCAACCCACAAACTGTTGGCAGTAGCAGAATGCTACACAGAATGTTCTTTTAAGCTTTCTCCCCCTCCCAGCCCTTTCCTGTGAAGTTATAAATCTCAGCATTTAAAGCCTCTTTTATTCAAATAAAGTATGGATTTTAGGTTGGGCTCCTTGGCATCCTTTCTACTGGCTGTGTGTTGGAGAGATGGTCCCAAGAAAAGCAGGCCTGCTTTGCTGGCTGGGGCCTAGGTTGGACTTTACTTGTGAGATCCCATTTGTCCGTCCTCTAGCCAGTACCTACTCTGTGAAACTGTGATTTACTAGCTGTGTGCCCAGAGGAAGTCTTGCCCAACTCCTCACAACCTCCTTTTGATTGTTTAGAAAATGAAATTGCTCTGAAGGTAACCTCTCCCCCACCCGCGCCCACTGCCTGCAGTTCCTCATCTCCTGGTTGTAGGTGGCCTCCTGGTTCAGTCTACACAACACTCCCTTCAGCAGCATTGCAGCGGGCAGATCTGTGTGGCCTCAGGTGTCGCTGTACCTGGAGGAATCCAGAACAGTGTCCATTCAGGTACAGATAGGCAAGCCTAGACTGTGCATCTGCCGCCGCCTTGAGTCACAGAATCCAGATTCTCCCCATTGGGCTGTTTTGCACTTTGGGCTAGTGACTTAGAGTTTGCAAAGTAAGTTTCTGGCTTCGCTATCCCTGATCATCACACCCTCATTTGCTGAGAACTCCTATTATGTCCTCAAGGAACGGGCTCAGCGGATTTGCTTAGGAACTCGGGCCAAGAGGTGACACGCACCTTCTGATTTGAGAGCAGTGAGCTATCATTGGAAGGAACTGCAGAAAGAAGAAAGAGGCTGGCTGGAGAGAACTCCACCTCTGACTTCACAAGTTCAAACGGGGATAATAATAGAGTCCATCTCATAGCATATGTCTGCTTACAAAGTTGTCGCGTAGTGTCTGACTCAGAAAAAGATGCAAAAACTATTGGTGGTTATCATTATTGTTATTTTGAGGGTTATGGTATGCTGTATTTTCTATACAGTGTTTCCAGTTGGCTTTCAAATCCAGAATGTATCACTGTTGGTATAATTTCAAATAACTCTAACTTTTTTTAAACAAATATGTATTAAGCGTCTATGAACTTTGCATCAGACACTCTTAATATGCAAAGGCCCATATGACCCAGTCGCTGCTCTTCGAGGTCTCTATTCTGAGAGAGAGAGATGCACATGGAGACAGAGAAGGAAGTTGGGATAGGATATTTTGGGTGCTGAGATGGTGTGTACCCAGGGTTCAGCAAGGGCAAATGAAGATAGTTGTCAGTACTCCCTGGAAGGCAGAAAAGGAAGCTTTGAGGGTCTGGTGACTAGAGAGAGAGGAAAAGCAGATCCAAGCATTGGCAGCAGTGAGAATAAAGACTGGAGTCATGATGTAGCCCGCCTTGTTAGGGACGGGAGGTAGTGCTGGGCAGGCCGCCCATGGATTGAGAGGGGAGAGAGGCAGGTGAAGAGGAGGGCTGCTCTGCAAAGCAGAGGGCTTTGGACTGTTGATCCTATACTTTGGGGTACCATCAAAGATTTTAGGTTGGCAAGGGGTGGAAGGTGGGGCGATTGATATTCCCAGAATTGTTCTTCAGAACACACTTTTCAAAACTATCTATGTTCGAGGAATCCAGGACTCCAGAAGCGTGGAGAGAGAGGATTGGAAGAGGGAGGTGTCTAGGTTTCTTCACCTTGTATACCATGGTGCTTATACTACATAAAAGGCATTGAGGTTTTAACCTGAGGCCCAGAGAGGTTCTCTGCTGATTCAGATCTGGTAGACCTCTCTGAGTGACTGATGTGGCCTCATGAGCCCAGCCCAGATGAGGTGACTAGATCTCCCAGAGCCTGGCTAAACAAAACCCAACTGAACAACAAGTACGTAGAAGAGAAGGGTAGGACCTGGTCTTTTTAAAATAAAATAAAATTTAAAATACAAACCATCACAAGCAAGAGCAAGGTGAGTCAAGAGTAGATTAGTTTCAACTAAATAACACAAACCTTTCATAAATTTCATTTTCCACTCAAGTATAAAATATGCTACATGGAGAAAACGAAAAGCAGTAAGACAAAGATACCGAAGTAAAAATACTAAATTAGCCAGTGCAGGGCTGTCCTTAAATATTAGATTACTATCTGTTTGCCCCTCACAAAGGTACTTGTTGAAATCAGATTTGACCAATATGTGTTTAGTGACTTCCTTGAGTGTGGTCCTGTTATCAGTGTCACAAGGTGTATTAAAATCAGTAAGGGGCACAGAGATGGGCTTGGAAGTCTTCAGATCCAAAGAGAAGCTCTCTTCCATTCAAATATTTGAATTTCTCGGAGCTTAAGAGCCCTTCTGTACTGAAGAAGAAATCCATCATTAAGAACCTGTCAACACTTCACCTGTGGGGACCATTCATTTACCATTTACCATAGAAACGGATTTTAGACTCAGTTCTACTATCTTGTCAATTGATTGCCTTCCATGAAAATAAATTCACTTTTAAATATCATTTTCCATTTTTCCTCATATTAGCTATCCAGTTGTTTAACAAATGCATTAACTATTGAGTTACTCAACTTTTTAAAAAAATATTTTATTTATTTATTTGACAGAGAGAAACACAGCTAGAGAGGGAACACAAGCAGGAGGAGTGAGAGAGGAAGAAGTAGGCTTCCTGCCAAACAGTGAGCCCCATGTGGGACTTGATCCCAGGGCTCCAGGATCATGACCTGAGCCAAAGGCAGATGCTTAACCATTGAGCCAACCAGGCGTCTGAGTTACTAAACTTTGCATGTGGAGGATGTGCTTGAGACTGCATGATATCCTAAAACTAACCCTTGGCATTGACCAGCAGCCCAAGAAGTAGTTGGAAGTATTCTTTGGAAAAATAGCTTGATTATCAAATAAGTTTATTAAATATCAAAATAGATGAAAATATATAATTACCTACAACACAACAACATCTCATAACTTTTAACATACTTATGGGCAATGTTAATCCATCCATAGAGGAAAAATTACTTTTTCCCGACGTGGCTGACTGTATAACTCTTGTTTTTCCAAATCTACCCATTCATATATCAAGGAATACTAACATTCTGCAAAAATGGTTTGGAAAATGCTTATCTAGTGTAATAACCTAAAATTAAAAATGGCGGAATCAAGGCTCAGAGGGTCAAGCCTCCTGGCTGACATCAAGCAGTAGGCACCAAGCTAGGACTAGAACACAGGTGTACTGATGCCAAGCCTGAGCCCCTTCCATGTTCCCTCTGCCTTGAGGAATTACTCCCCCAAGCCCCTATTGCCACCTTCAGTAGACTGGCTGGGGGTATCAGTCAGTGGTGAGAGCTAAGGGGGAGGAGCATGTGTATGTGTATATATTTACACATAAATACACGCCAGAGCTCCTCGGAGCATCAGGGCTCCTTTCACACAGCCCAGGAAGTTCACTAGAGCAGAAGGCAGGTGCAGGGAACAGCAAACCACAGCCACAGTGGGTTTGGAGGTCCCTTGTTTGCAGTCTGCATTAACCTTGGGTTGTTGCAAAGGCCAAAGCTTGGCTCGCATTTGAGATCTGAAGCTCTGACATTCAGGAAGCTCCAAAGCAAATGAACCTGAGTGAGTAAATAATTAAACCACACACACACACACACACACACACACACACACACACACACACACAAAGCCAGTACTGGGGAAAAAAAAATGTTACCGATCTGGTATAAACTCTAGAAAGCCCAGCTGCAGGGAAGTAATCTGGCCTTTACCTGGCCCTCTGTGCCTCGTCTGGGCACCAGAATGCATCCAGAGGGACACTAGTGAGCCGTCCCGTGTGTGGGGCTAAGAGGGATGAGACAGGGCCACGTCCCTGGGGCTAAGATGTACTGGTCGGGATAATTAGGGAAATAACCCACCACTCTGATGAGTAGACATTAGGGGCCCCAGGTCTGTCCCTCACCAGCTGAGTGGTCCAGGCGTGTCGGGTCCTCCTCTGTGGTGTGTGTGCTGTCGCTCACATCTGCAGGACATGTGTGATGGTACACTGCGTCCGAGATGTGCTGAGGACAGAGCAGAGGTCTCGCGTAAGACGCTGAAAACAGAGCCTGCCGTAGAGCAAGTGCTCAAAAAGGACTAACGTAGTTGTTGTTGTTGTTTTTGTTGTTGTTGTTGTTGTTGTTGTTGTTGTTGTTGTTGTTTGATTCTGGGGCCCATGGACCCTGAGGTTAAAATAGAAAATATGACCTTTGGAATCA
Organism: Spilogale gracilis; assembly: GCA_004023965.1. NCBI lineage: Eukaryota > Metazoa > Chordata > Mammalia > Carnivora > Mephitidae > Spilogale > Spilogale gracilis. Next base: position 9,896 of record PITA01008558.1, on the reverse strand, counting down.
GAATACCTACAACCTCAACTTATAGAATGAACTCCCAACTCTGTAATTTACTACCTCTGAGGCCAAAGCATAAAACTTAACCTCTCTGTGCCTCAGTGTTCTTATCTGTAAGATGGGGGGGAAATGGTTTCTCTGCTGGGACTTATTGTCAGGATTAAAAGAGCTAGTGTGTATGAAGAATGAATGAGAGTTTCTGATCTGTAATAACTCATCACTATAGGCAGCTCTTCTTATCTCTGAGGTTTTTCCTATCTCAAACCCTAAAATGATCCCTTAACCTTCACTGTGGATCCAACTCAGGGCATTGAAAGGCTTCTGTTACCATCAAGTGAATGGTTCTAAAACTGTTCCCCCAAGCTGGTACTAGAAAAGGAAAGAAGGCATCCTTTCAGATTTTCTGATCCCAGGTAGAAAGAGCCCACAGAAATACCTTTGGGACATGTTCCGGTTTATTTTGGTTGCGTATAGAAAAAGAAATAGAGGAAGTGTGTGTACACAACTGATATTTTGAGGAAAGAAAAAGAGGTGCAGGGCGGAGGTGGGAGGCGGGTGTAGGAGCAAAGAAGGAAAGGACAACAGATAAGTTTAATCTAAGTTTGGTTAGAAACTCTGGCCAGTGTTCAATCAAGAATGAGTACCAGCCAGAAAAACTCGCTGCAGCTGGCAAATGTCCCAAATCATTCTGTAAGAGGAGGGCCCACGGGTGGGGAAATGCTGCCTGATGGATGGATTGGATTGTGAATAAAATGCTGCCTTCCAGGCACTAGCCTTTGAATTTCCCTGAGACGTTGATTTAATTCAGATCCTTGATGCTTCCTGAACATTGGCTTTTTAACTTTAATTGTCTTCTGATTTATTAGTAGATAACTATACTTTTTATGTTTCCCTCTTAGAGGTTTAAACCTGGCTTCCCAGAAAGATCTTAAAACCTGGAGCAGAGCTTAGGACCATGGAGCTCAATTCACAGGGGCCAGTCCTGCCTGTACAGGCTAGTGTCCCTGATGCTTTTAGACCAGTCCGTGTCCCAGGGAGCCACTTATTGCCACTGCCAACAAGAGGCACTGGTGACCTGGAAAAAAATCTTCCCCAGGTTCCAGAGGACAGTCTGCAAACTCCAGAAAGCTCAGTGGCATGGTGCGCCTTTCTGCATACGGGCCATATGCTCTCCCTATTCTTGAGTCTGAGATTAAGTACATAGCATCAAAACACCTTCCATATCCCTAAAAGAGATCCCACCACAGCCAGGGCTGTGCTCCACCCCTGGGCCAACACTAGTTTGGAAGGAGCCAGGGACAAAATAGCTCCATTATTCCTGCCCTTGCAGAGGAAACTGACAGTCACAATTGATGGCATAAAACACTGAGACAGGCTCATATTTTAAGAGTGTCAGTACAGACTTCACCCTCAGAGGTCCTGATTTCAAGAGGCACCGGATCAACGTTTATTGCGAGCCAGCTTCTTCTCTGTTCCTACTGCAGGAGGCGGGGAGAGAGAAACCGGAAGCTGGGCTTTGTAACAAGGGGTCTGCCTCTGCAGAGGAAACAATATTATTTTATCTTACGTCTTATAGTGATAATGATTGCAAAGCTCAAAAATCCCAAAGCCCATAAGGGTGAGTGTTAGGAATCTAATAGCTTAATACCACTAGTAGCTTAATACCACTCCATATTTACAGGGCTCACAGCAGCAGTCACCTCCTTTATCTGCCCTGATCTTTATGATGTCCCACTGAGATGGGTGGGGCTAAGCATGATTAGCCCCACTGAACAGATGAGGTGACAAAATTTCAAAGGAGGACAGTTCTTGAAGGTCAAAATGGACAAAGTGGACAGCACGGAGCATCGTCAATCTTTGTAGGTGGGTATGTGGCGATGCCTGTTTACCAAGCCCCATTGGGTCCCACGTGCCCGCCTTGATGGCACTCAGTGAATTAGAGCTGTCGGCTGACATTTGTTTAAAGCTCTACGATGTACTAGTCATTTGACATTTTTCATAAAATATCCCTTCATTATCCCAGATCTCTTGATAATAGGCACGATGAGCCCAATATTTTCCAGTTTTATTGACATACAACTTTGTGTTTGTTTAAGGTGTACAGCATAATGATTTGATATATATAGGTATTGCAAAATGATTCCCACAATAAGATTAGTTATCTTCCATCATCTCACATAGCTACAGACTTCTTTTTTTCTTATGCTGAGAAGTTTTAAAATCTACTCTCTTAGCAACTTTCAAATATGCAATACAAAGTTGTTAACTACAGTCACCATGCTGTATGTCACATCCCCTGGAACTACCCCAATTTTATAGGTGAGGATAATGAGACTCAAGAAATGAATAATTTGTCTGAGGTCAGGTATATAATAGGGAGCTGAACCAAATCTGTCTGACTTCAGAGTTAGTGCTTTACTTCACCTGCCAAGGTGCTGATTTGAACAACTCATTTGTTCCAAAATTTTTGGTGGAGTTTCCTGTGAGCCCCCTTTCCTCTCACCTCTGGTCCCCTGGTCTAGAAGTTGAGCACAGAGTAGGACTGGTGAACACACTTGACTACTCCGTGAAACAGTGGGCGTCCTGGCCTTAGAGACCCAACCCAAATCTGACTTTGCCTCCCATTGCCATCCAAGAAGTCAACTCCACTCTGTTCAGTATTTTTCTGTTTGGAACTGTATTCCTGGAAACTGCCTGTTTTTAACTTTATCCCTGAGCCTTTCATATTTGTTTGGCCCTTTGTTCTGGGAGGACTTCAAAGGAGTTGCCTTACTTTCATCAAATACAGAATGCTATAGGCAGTGACCATTAGAAGTTTGATTCAGCCTGAGGCTCATTGCGCGATCTTGAAACAAAATGGTAGTCATGGGGCGCCTGGGTGGCTCAGTTGGTTAAGCGACTGCCTTCGGCTCAGGTCATGATCCCGGAAACCCGGAATCGAGTCCCACATCGGGCTCCCCAGTCAGCAGGAAGCCTGCTTCTCCCTCTTTCACTCCCCCTGCTTGTGTTCCCTCTCTGGCTGTGTTTTTCTCTGTCAAATAAATCTTAAAAAAAAAAAAATGGTAGTCAGTGAAAATATCCGAATACCATTATCTTTATAATTTCAAAGACAATTTGGTAAAGTTTGGTCCATGGAGATGATCACAAAGCCACATGATTCCACTATATATACTGGGGTGATTTTTTTTTTTTTGTATGCATGTTGAACAAATCTGAAATTTTACACCATATTGGCAGAGCTAGTGGTTTTGCAGTAAGAATTTGGGAAGAAAATGTTCCAGACCTGAGGGCTAGCAAATAATCTACACTAATGTAAAAATCATAATTGGCTCTTATATTGAGAGGCTCTGAGAGAAACAAAACATGGTCTAGGTTCAAGAAAACTCATTTGATACAATTTAATATTCCTGATTTTTTTAACACTGTGTGTATGTATATGTATATGTGTATATATATTATATATATATTTTATATGTATATATATATATATATATAGAGAGAGAGAGAGAGAGAGGGAGAGAGAGAGAGAGAGAGAGAGAGACTGGCGGGGAGCAAATATGAGACCATTTTGTTTCTCCATTCCTGACCTTTATTTAATAAATTGGTAAATATAGAAGTTCCTCCCTGATGACTAAATTCATATTTCTGAAAACCTCTGAAGGTGCTGATTTGGAAGTAAGGAACCTTCCGAGTTCATTCACTGAGCGGATGCTGGTCCCGTGTCACTGTCCGCAGACTCCACGAGCACTGTATTTAGATCAGTGGCCAAGAGATGTAACATTTTATTCTCCCAGAGCTTGTATTCTGGTCTCCATGGGCCCAGATGGCAAGCAAGGCATTAAGTCGGTAATACAATCTCAGATATGGAGAGATGCTGAGGAGACAATTAAACAGGTTCAGAGGATGTAGAGTGAACCAGGACATGTGATTTTATAAATTTCAGAAATAAGATTCAGGAAATAGGAGTTTGCATAGTCAACTGTGTTCAGGGCTCAACAGTATTTCATTACAACTTGCATCTCATTACAGACTCTGGTTTAGTAAGGTAGAAGTGAGGAAATTTTACTATGATAGGGATTCAGAGAGCCAATTTCATAGATCATAGAATCTCAAAGTTAGAAGGTAACTTAGAGGTCAACCCCGAGTAGCTTTTCTGATTCACAGATGCCTTCTGCCATATTCCACTGCTAAGGAAGAAATTCTAGTCTCTGAAAACTCATTATGGTGTCAGACAACCAAGCGCATTTCTGAAGAGCCCCAAGCCTCCCTGGCTTCTCTTCTCCTCTGACAAGCAGGAGTATAATAAAGTGGTGTTTCCAAAGGCCTTTTCCTTTTTCTTGAGCATGGAGGCTGTTACTTTGAATGAATGCATGGAAGTTTCCCACAGGAAAACAAGACTCCACTTCTGCCTCCAGCTTCAGAAACTACTTCCTCATCTCTAGGTCAAGGGTAGACTTCTGTGCAGCAGCAGGGAGAAGGGCTGCAGAGCGTGGGTTAGGGAAAAGGCAAGGACCCCGAATATGAAAGCAGATTCTCTAGGCCTGTATGGTGCTACCTCTACAAATCCATCCCTCTCTCTGGGCTTTGGTGTATTCATGGGTAATGTGAGAGCATTGTGTGAGACCAGGTCACACTTGACAACTTGTTTGAAATGCATATTCTCCTGCCTTTTCCTCATCTGGTTGAATTAGAACCTTCCATGCTGAGCACCAGAGATCTGTGACTTCACAAGCCCCCCCCTCCAGGTTCTAATAACCACTCAAGCTTGAGAACCACTGTCCCAGCTGACCTTTAAGCCCCTCAGTTCCAGCTGCGGGACACTGTGACTCCCCAAGGCCAAGCAATGAAAGCTGGCTGGCCCACTTGTCCAGTCCTACCGTCATCTCTCCCGTTGTTCCAGTGGCTTTGTGCTCTCTCTCCTTGGATCTGTGAGCCAGGCTACAAAGCCGTCAGCTTCAAGAGGTGAATCTAACTCTCAGGACATGCACCTCCCTTAAAAAAAATCTATATCCGGCCTTACATGGAATCAATGCTTACAGTCACCTTGTATCTAAGCAAATTGAATAAAGCTGAGAGCTCAAGCAAACCTGCTTATTTATCTCATGACAAGGGAAACAACTTTCAGTTCTGCAGGACTTGACACCTTTGTCAATAAAATCTGCAGATTGCACAATATAGAGTTGTTTTAGAATTCGTCTTTCTGACAATAGCAGGCCTTCCCGAGAGCAGAGCAGCTTGGCGTTATGGCAGCAGACCTGTCTTGGCCCGGGCACCAGGGACAGACTTCCCCATCCAGGTTTCAGGTCTTACCATGGAATCCTTCCCCGAATTTGCATCAGCCCGGAGAAGAATAAGGAGAGAATTTGAAAGCACAGGCCCCCTTTGGGTTGCTTTTTTCCTTTTTTATTCCTCTAAAGGAGGCCACCGGATTTGATATTTGTTTTTTAAAGAAGCGCTTTGTTTTAATAGCTGATTAGCCTGCAATGAGGTCGAACTTGTGTTTTGTTTCTAATTAGCAATAAAAACAACAGGGTATTACTTTTGCGGTTGCTTCACTGTAGCATCTTTCCAAGATTTTCTATTCACGCTGTTCAAAAGTGCCATACGCATCGGAAATGTGCATTTGTATTCAGTACAGGCTTATTGAGGAAGCATTAACAAAAGCTCCCCATAAAGTGGAAGTTTGAGGAAGATGGGGTGGAGTTAAAGACAGTAAAAGCCCCTCAATTGCTTGAAGCTCCTGGTGGAGTGAGTCACCATTTGTGGCTTCACGGCTCCAGAATAAATGACACTTCCAATAACATTCCCCTGTACAGGTGGAAAATACACAAACTGGGTGAGGAAAATGGTAGCAGCCTTGAAATGCACAAAAGCCGAAAGGTTGGGAAGCAAGCATATGGCAGGGAGCTGGCCTGGGAAGGCAAGGGGACCCTGCTGGAGGATCCAAACTCCTTGGCTTTCTAGAGTAGTCGCCTCAGGGGGCAGAGCCCACACTGCATCCCTCCACATCTAATTTGGATGATTCTGTGATTATTATATCCTTTAGGGTATTCCCCCACCTAGAGTCTTTATTTTTTTCCCCCCTTCATTCAGGGCTCTGGGGTTTGCCTTGCTTCCGGCCTCCCCCACCCCCACCTACTCTTCTGACTTTGCATGAGTTGCTGAAAAGTCTATTAAACCAAGGAACAATGCAACTTTTTGGTTGTAAAGTGACAGATTAGTTCAATAATAAGATAGATTGTTCTCTGTATAGGTAATTATGGAGACAGAAAGCCCTGTTGTTACATATGTTCCCTCCACTTGGATGTTTGCCTCTTATTCTATTTTTTTTTTTTTAAGATTTTATTTATTTATTTGACAGACAGAGACCACAAGTAGGCAGAGAGGCAGGCAGAGAGGGAGGAAGAAGCAGGCTCCCTCCCAAGCAGAGAGCCCGATGTGGGCCTCGATCCCAGGACCCTGAGATCATGACCTGAGCCGAAAGCAGAGGCTTTAACCCACTGAGCCACCCAGGCGCCCCTCTTATTCTTATTTTATGCCTGTTCCCACTATGTCATATAATTCCTTGTGGGCTACGTTTAAAGACTTTTGAGACCTCCACTTGTAAAGGCTTTGGAAGCGAGTATGACATGGTTGGTGGAGGGGCATTCGAGCTTCACTGGGGAATCGGGCTCCACCAGCAGCGTCCTCTGCAAACCCAGTCCATGGCCCAAGGTCACCTTTTTCGTTTCCACACCTGATTTTATAGATGGCAACACCAAATTCTAGAACCATTAAGGGACTTGGGCAAAGTCATAGGATGGCCTAACTTCAGTCACAACTAGAGTTGCAATGATGGTAGATGTGCTGTCTAAGGAGTTACTGGAAACCCCTGTCTGGTATTTCTATGGACCCACAGCCTCCAGATGCCCAAGCCTCATAGGGAACATATTGAGTTGGGGTCAGGCTTACTGAATAAACCCCAATTAGGAAAACAGTAAAATGAGGAGAGGGAGAAAGTGAAGAAAGACATTTTAGTTTACAGAATCGTAAGATTGAATGCTTTTGTATATACCAAAACATGATGAGAGAATTTAAAAGATATGAGATAATTTTTTAAATAATAAGTGAGGGCTTACTAAGTGTTAGGTGCTATTCTAAACTGTTCTAGGGTATGATCTCATTTTCCTCTGAGCAGCCCTAAGAAATAGGTATTACTATTATCCCATGACCGGGGAATAAGGCCCAGAGAGGTGAGGTCGACTTCCAGGGACAAAGAGCTCATGGGGAGTAGAAGTAAGATCTGCCCTAAGGTGGCCTGACTCCAGAGTCCGTGCTCTTCACCACCGAACCATGGCCCCTCTGGTGGGAGCAGGTTTGCAGGTGTGATTTCAATCCCTCCAGCTGCCACAGGAGCCCTTCCTTGTCCCTCTTGCCAAGAGCACCAGAAACAGCCATCAGCCCAGGCTGACTTGAGTGGCTTCTTCTGCTCTTGGTGACAACTCTAAGCCATCAGCTTGGTTCAGTAACCCCTCACTTTATACACTTTGTCGATGGATTATGGTGATAGGAAACTGCGGGAAGAAGCCCAGCAGTGAATCCCTGTTCACTGCTCATCTTTTCCCAGGGGACCCATCTTTTCTGATTTTAGGTTTTGTCTTGTCTCTGAAGATGATTGTTTCCTGCCCTGCCTGTCTTATAAAAGGTGCGGAACCACAAGACCATACGTGATATAACTAGAAAATGGTGTACAATGATAAGGCGGTGCTGTGGTCATGGTCATGGTTGTAATTAGACACCACATGGGTGTGGAGTTGGTTAAAGGAGGTCCTACATCTACAGTACTTTGCCCTAAGGGTCCCTGACACACACGGGGCACAGGTTGGTGATTGTCTTCACTGGGCACAGCCTGCAGTGATTTGAAGTTTACGTATGAGGCTCAGCCCCTGCTCAGTTTGCAGAGAATGTTCACTGACTCTGAGACGAGCAGCAGGTACGGTTCCATTCACTCTCACATGACTTGTAACTTTGAGTCTCACGTTGTCCAGATTCTGCTTATCTAGAACTGTGCTCTCTATTCTGTTGACCCTCTTTTAAGTGGCCCAGATAACTTGCATGTAACGATATAATTATAATTAAGAAAGGAAGAGTAATTCTGGCTTGATGCATTTATTAATGTTGATTATTTCAAGCCATGGAACCCATCAAGGAACACAGTCATATTTTTATTTCATATGAACCTCACCCAGGGCGATAGTGACTTGTATGATGATTCTTTCTTCTCTTCTCTAAAGGGTCTTAATTTAAATCTGCTGTCCGACTGTTTGGTTTTCCACTGTCTAGGTGCTAGGCTACCAGTTTTTCAGTAATTACTCTGTGATCCACCAGTTGATATCCTCCTGGTTACTTTTAATCAGCTTTTAGCACTCTTGTTCCTTTTCAGTAGTCAACCTTTAACCAGTTCCATTTAACCATAAGTACCACGATTCCCTCCCAGATTGACAGTGATGGCCAAAGCCTAGTGAGGAAGCTACATAAGATTTTCTGCTTGGGAAACAATAATTTGGAGCAGAGAACTGGAGTCTGTAATACTCCGTTAAGAGTCTTGTTGCTGGAGGAAAAGAGCAGGCAAATCAAGACTTCTGGTTTAACCTGAGGAAGAAAAGCACACACTATGCTACGGAACAATCATCAAGTGATGTTGCTTCTACTAATGTGCATAACCAAACCTCTGCATCCCAGTGGCACTGGCCCTCAGATGTAACTGTGTCATCTTATCCCAGAGACGTAAACTAACATATGTAAAGGCCTTTCTGCAGAACAGCCCTCCGAGTTACTTTATTAATCACTTTCCAGTCATATATGATATTGAGATATACAGGCATAAGGTGACATAAAACAGACTCATGGAGCCAGTATCAAAAACCCTTGAACAAAGGTTGTTGCCTGCCCAGCAGTGACTAGATAACACAGCTTCTCAGCCACTGACCTCTGCTCAAGATGTTTTGGAATGTTCTTCGAAATTCTTTCAAAGCTCTGCCACATTCTTTGAACATCTGTAATACCTTCGCCTTTGGGAGGGGAGTGTGATTTATGGAAACAGCTGAATCCCTTGGAGCCAAGCCTGGTGGGCAGTTGAAGATGGGTAATAGTAGTTTAGAATTGCCCATTTTAGTTAGGAGTGCTGTCCAGCTTTTCTCAGCAGTGACTGGTTTGGTTCAGTGAAGATCAAGCAGCTTATTATCTGTAAGCTTGTGATAGAAAAATATACATCATTAAAGCAAATTTATTATCAGGACCTCAATTCTTTATTCCCATGCACTGTTGCATTTTAGCAGGGTAGCACATAGAGGCGTGTATAGAGTGTGAGCATGCGTGTATGTTGATTCTGTGTAAATAGCAGATCAGTCTCTAGTTAGGCAAACAAACATGTATAGATAGATACAGCGATATATGCTGTTTCTCGTGGGATATTTTTTATTCCCTTTTCCCAGACATAGTTTCCAGAGTTCTCCTATAAATGTGAACCTTTTTCACTGTTGATATTCCTCTAAGATAAGCAATCCTTAACCTTTTTTTTTTCTAAGGTTACATACTTATTTTAGGCTCTGCTAAAAGTTATAGACCCTTTTGTAGAAAAAATAGAAATATATCCACTTTCAGGAGATTTGGAAAGGAGGAGATGTGGATGCCACATTGCAGAGTTTTCTTTTAGGACTTAGAAAGAAAAGTGGCTTAAAATTCCACATCATAAGATATATTTATAGAAACACGCCAAACATTACTGTTCAAGAAGAAGCTGCAATTTATTTATTGTGTAGCATCTTTACTTAAGTAACAAAACTTCAGATTATCTGAATAAAGCTAAGAAAAAAGTAAATGATGATAATAAAGGAGAAAGTGGATTACTTTATATTAACTTT
>PITA01008557.1:38690-83641 GCA_004023965.1 Spilogale gracilis | reverse complement strand
TTTTCTTTTTTAATAGTTTCTGTTAGTTCTGTACCTTCAAGAAATATTGCTGTATTTTTCACAGCATCTACTCTGCCATTAATCCTGCCCAGCTTCCCACTTCTCTTATCTTTGTGCTCACCATATCCTCTATCTTCTTGGACGTAGATATTTACAGTGATTGTTTAAGAGGTCCACCACTCTGCCCCACACATCCTAGCCACCTTACCTCCCCGACCTCCAGACTCCATCTCCTGGGCTTGGTGGGGCCACTAGGCTCTGCTTGGGCTCTGCCTTCCCACAGCCTGGAACCCCTCCAGGTGGGGAGCTGGACCCCTGTGTGCATCTTTTCCCTCGGGGCTTGCTGTGTCACACTGTCTGACCATCATTGTTTAATATATCATGTCCAGGGGTCCTGTGGGTGGCTCAGTCTGTTAAGTGTCTGCCTTTGGCTCAGGTCACGATCCCGGAGTCCTGCATCAGGCTCCCTGCTCAGCGAGAAACCTGCTTCTCCCTCTCTCGCTCCCCCTGCGTATATGCTCTCTCTGTGTTTCTCTCTGTCAAGTAAATAAATAAAATCTTAAAAAAATAAAAAAGTAAAAATAATATATCGTGTCCAGTTTTCTCCTTGTGTGTCAGCCCTGTCCTCACTTGCCTTGTGTCACCTCTTTCATCCTGCCCTCTGTCCCATCATCTGCTCCCCTCCATCAAACATATGTAAAAGAGAAGGACACTCAGTCTGTCTTTCTAATTTGACTGGCTCTTAGAATTCTCAGGATTTTTATGAATTGCCACTGTGAATTTGTGAGTTTTAGAAGTTTATTTAAATTATGTCATACCCTTTTGTTGCTTGCTCCTTGTGTTATATATGTGTGTGTATGTGTGTGTGTGTTTGCCAATTTTACTTTTTGCTCATCAGGAATGTGGGAAGGAAATTTTATCAATATATCTTTCACCCACCAGCTTAATCAAGATGTTCCTCTCTCTTTATTTTCCATTTGCTAAAATATTCACTAAACTGGTGATCATTTTCATTGTTTGTATTTCTTACCATTCCCCAAATGGTAGAATCTCATGGTAGAAGAGCCCTGTATTAATTGATCCCTTTTGGCGATAAAAAGCCGAACTCCTGCAAGCTAGCTGGCAGAGGAGAAGCGAGCAATGCTGGCTCATGGAAGGGATCATAAGAGGACAGGGAGCCCTGAGACTGGCAACTGAGCAGTCAGAAAGCCCAGCCGTGCATGGGATAGCTCTTCTCTGGGACCCGTGCTCATCTGCTCTCCGTCTGTCAGGAGCTCCCCCTGCTCACTCGTGGTTTCTAACACTCCATGACTTGATCTTGTCTTACTTTGGCCCTGACTATACCTTAGAAGTTTTTATTCCAAGTCCTCAATCTCCTTGTATTCCCTAATTCAGATTCCTAAAAGAGAAAAATTTGTTCGTCTCAGCCTGTCCTTTCATTTCACATCCATACAAGGGATCCTAAAGTTATAAGCCTCCTCTTACAGTAAGTTCTCCTTGGATCAGGTTCACTACCTGTTTCAGTCCACTGTGTCCAGACAGGCACTGTCACAACACACAATATACAGCCATTGTGACTGACTCTGTCAGCTCTCTGTTGCTGTGTAACAAATCATGCCTCATGCCAGCATGCCACCACTCGTGATTCTCTGGGCTAGCTGAGCTCAGCTGGGTGGTTTTCTGCTCCCTCTGGTGTTGACCAGGTGTTGACCAGGATCACCCATGAGGCTTGGTTCAGCTGGGAGGTCAGCTGGGCCTGAAATATCCAAGAAGGCTCCATGCATGTGGCTGGCATCTCGCTAGGTCTCTCTCTTCTCTCTCTCCCTATCTCCACAAGGGCCATCATCATTCAGCGGTCCAGCCCCAGCTTCCTTAGATGGCTGTGAGATTCCAGAAAACAAAAGGGGAAGCTGCCATGCTTCCTCAGACCACTTCCTCCATGTTTAATTGACCAAAGCAAATCAAGGCCAGCTCAGATTTAAGGGAGGGCAGAGTGGGCTCCACTTCCTGGTGGATGGAGCGGCATGCCTGCACAGGGATGGAAGCAGTTATGGGCAGCTGTCGTTGCGGAGAGCGTCCTACAGTGGCAGAACCTGCGAATGAAGCATTTTCCCTTAGACAAGCAGAGGCTTGGCCCCACAACACTGTGGGGTCCTCAAAGCCACCTTCCTGCTTGCCAGCCTCCCCCACCGTCATGCAGTTTCAGGTATGTTCTGCCGTATGGTAGATAGAATTTGATCTCTCTGTAACTTCACTTCTTCCCACTGGTTGCAAGAATACCCTCAGAGCAGCCCAGAATTATTCTGTTCCTTCTTCCTCAACATCCCTTAAGACCTTTGAGAACTGTCATCATCATCTTTTAGACCTCCCTGATTCAGGTCAGACATACTCAACCTCTGCAGATCCTGGGGTGAGATGGCATCTAGTCCCCCCCATACTGGGTTCCTTGGCTTTCTGAAGGCTCTAGTGTGTCAGTGTCCTTCAGAAGATGGAGTGGCCAGGTTGTCCTCCTACTTTGGGTGCACAGGGTAGGACTTGTCAGTATGATTTTGTTCATAGTCTGAAAATAACCTGACTGTTAATACAGGCCAAAATTGTGCTGGGTTTTCTAGCACCTGTGTCATATCCTAAACTCAAATGGAGCCTATTACAATCCAAGATGTTTTCCAGATGAATTGCTGCCAAGCCAGCTCTCCCTGCTCTCTGTGCCACTCCACTCTCAGAAGTAAGACTGAAAACTAAACTCTGAAAGCAATTAGAGGTTTGTTCTCTTTAGGAACATAAGACTTCTGCCAAAAATAAATAATTGAACCAGACGGTCTTTGCACCTGGTAAGACATTAATCTTGATTTCGTTTTTACCTGATGTGCGGTACTTACCTTGAAGACCTAAAGACCAACATTTGTTTCTTTTCCGAAAATTACTGCAATGGTCTTTGTGCAACTCCTTTTCTTTATTGATGGTAATATCCTTTAGTTATGTTATGTATTACAGGAGATGTATTATGTTGCCTGTTTTCCTGAAAATCTATCATGGGCTGAAAGCCATTCCTCTGTTTAGTGTGTGGAGACCCTCGAGCACGGCTCAGAAACCCAAACTGCAGTAGTGCTTGTCATTAGGCAGGCTGCACTTTCTAGTCCATTTAAAACACAGTTAAACCTCCGACACTGGATCCCACTAATGTGGAAGTGGTGACCTCTCAGCTAATGTTCAGTTATGCAAGAGTTGTGCTTAAAAGACTAATGGTGCGAGGGAAGCGCTTCTGCACCCTGTTTTAACCAGCATTTTTAGGGGCTTCCACGCTCGTGACCCTGACCCTGCTCACTCTTCGGCATCCCCCTTGAGCTCACTAGGCACACCACCTGCCCCTCTGGTCCTGCTGCCCCTGCCTGGAACCCTGAATTGACCTCCTGTCTCTGCCCTTCAGTCTGGGTTCACTTGCACCATCTGGAGCCTCCAGTGGCAGCCCCTGAAACCCTGACCCCATGTCACCCCGGAGCCCCCCCCAGGGGAGGGGGGCCAGCACTCACCACCACTGGGAGAGTTAGCCCTTCCCGTGGCCATTCCCATTATCAGAGAGGGGTGGCACCACAGCTGGAGCTCAGAAAGCTTTGTAGTATAGAATCGCACTCCTGAGCCCTGGTTAGGCCCCAGAGGCATCATTGGTTGGGGTCAGGGAGTCACGTGTGGAAGGCAGCCTCCTCCGCAGCCCCTGGCCTGCTGAAAGCCTTTCCTGCCCATCTGTCGGGGCCCAAGTCACACACCGCACCTTCTCCACCTCCAGCTGCCTAGGGTCTCCTGGGAGCCCTCCACCCTCCCGTCTGATTTAAATGGCATCTTATATTGAAAAATTTAAATTAAATTTTGTATAAACTTTTGAGCACCAGTCCTGTGAAATTGAGGAACAGCTGTCAGTGTGATGAAATAGCCAAACTGTTAGCAAGGACGAGGGGATGGAGGTGCACGGGGTGTCTCGGCACCCGCCCAGCATGCCTGCGTGATCCAGACACCACGTTGTACAATTGGAACAGTTCTGGATTAAGGGAAGAACCATGGGTTAGGAGCCATGTTTCCAGAGCTGTTCTCACTGTCAGAGCCCTCCATCCACCTGGCTAGCACCCAGGAGCCCTCTGGGGGCCCGCCGCAGAGTCTCCCCGCTGCAAGGAGATGAGGTTATACAGTTCACATTACATTCCCTTCAAGCACATGAATGGACATAGTGGAAGCTGAAAGGACAGAAAAAATCATGAAACACTTAAAATGAATTTAATATCCTATGGAGAAGCACGTGCCACTAGGCTTTTTTGCTCTAACTTGAGGTGACTGATGATCAGGGGCCCTTTTGAAGTGTAAGGCTTACTGAGCCTTCAGTGGGAGGAAGGCCTGTTCTGCGGATGAATGGCTCCAGCCTCTGCCCGCCCCCCAGGCCCCTCAGGGGAGCTGTCCAGCTGTAACGAGGCCACTTAGAACCCAGAGCCAGGATTCCCACAGCCCCACCTTGGCGGTGTTCACGTCGTCCTGGTTCAACAAATGCATTTCTGTGCTTCCGCTGAAGGCCAGGAGGAGGGAATTTTATGCACATTAGAGATGGTGGCAGACGTTCCACTTGGCTTGCTTGACAGTGTCACACGTCACATGTGGGGCTCAACTCTGTGGTTGGGCCCAGTGGCTTAGTTAACCCAAGGAGAAAACAGAACACACGGAGAAGAAGTTGTGTGTATTGAAGTGTCATTTGCTGTGTAGACTCTGCCTTGTGCCAAGCCCCTAATCTCTCTAAACTCCGTTTCCTCATCTATAAAAGTGGGGGTAGGAAGAGTACCTCTGGCAGAACTGAGAGTCTCTCATGAGATAATCTTTGTGGAGGTCTTAATACCATGCCTGGCACTCAGTGCTCACTCTGTTCTCAGTAAATGTTTTCTGGTCATGACACTGTGTAGGGTTTTGCAATTTCCATTCTCTGGTTCGTGTTGCAGAAGATGTTCTGGTGAGAGACAGCACAAGGACCCTAGACCCTCCTGCCGTCTTCTCAGAGTGGTGCTGAGAGAGGGGACAGGAGGCCTCTTGAAGACTTATAGGGTGACAGGGAAAATAAGGACACGTGCACAGCAACTTGCTGAGTGAGGGCCCAGCTGGTGGGCTGGTGCTAGGCTCCCGCGGGGTGGCCGTCTGTCTTCCTGCTGGGCCTTGGTGCTCTCTAGGTGTCTGCCCCCATGTCTTTTTCCCAGAGTGAGCTTCATCTCTTGGGGGAGCAGAATGTGTCCATGAGGGTCCTTAGAGGCTGCTGTGTTCCTCACTGTGTTCCTGAGTGGACAAGGGAGCAGAAAGGAGGCAACCTAACCCATTACGAACCAAGGGAACCTTCTTGGATTGGAGATTTTAGCCCCAGAACAACCCAAAAATCGGGGTGGGCCCTGGACATGCTCAGGTCAAACCAGATACTGATAACTTACATTCTCATTTGCATTAAATTAAAAAGTATTTGACTACCTTTATGCCTCCTTCAGACTCCCAAAATGGTTTGAGTGTCCTCTTTTTTCTCTTCCCTCCTACTGCTTGTAATTTGGAAGAAATGTGCCTAACTTCCAGGGAACAGCAGGTGGCCAGCTTTCCTGCTCCAGTCCTGTGAAATCCTCCAGCCATGTGGCCCTTGGCAGTTTGGTGGCAGAGGTCAGTGGAGTCTCTGACCATTCTGGTCACTCACCTCAGTAGGAAGGCAGCTCTGGTCTTCCTTAATAGATAGCTGGATAGAAAAAGCTTTGAAAAAAAAATAGGGGCGCCTGGGTGGCTCAGTCGTTAAGGGTCTGCCTTCGGCTCAGGTCATGATCCCAGAGACCCGGGATTAAGCCCTGCATCGGGCTCCCTGCTCGGAGGGAAGCGTGCTTCTCCCTCTCTCACCCCCCCTGTTTGTGTTCCCTCTCTGGCTGTGTTTCTCTCTGTCAAATAAATAAAATCTCTTAAAAAAAATAAAGAAAAAAATGACTGAAGTGTAGAATCCCTGTTTTGTTAGCTCTAGGTCTAAATAAAAGCAGTAGATTGTGATTGTTAATTTTAGATTCAAAAACCATGTAGCACTAACAGATGTGCCTGGAAGTATTTTTAACATATATTCAAAGCTAGGACATGTTTTGTGGTTACATAGAAGATTTGGTGGTCAGTCGAGCGCTGAGTATGGCTGGGACACTGACTCTGGTGTCTAGTATCCGCTGTCATCATTCCTTCCCCGGCTGCCCCAGCCTCCGGTCCCATCTCAGGCAGCTGCCAGCATGGCCACAAGGAACACGGTCCAGGCAGACTCTCAGCACGAGCCTTTGGGATCCAGCCCTGCCCTTAGCTCGGTCTTTTAAAGATTACGTCTGAGTCTAAGTAGGAACCTTAAATATTTTGACCTAAGGTTGTTATAACTCTTTCATGATGAAAACCAAATAGAATAAGTTATGAAATTCAAAACAGAATGTGTGATCCCAAATAGGGTTTGAGTTTCTCAGCTGGAAACATTGCGAAGGCAGTTCCATAGGAGTCTTCCAACCCAGATACCCTGTGGCAGTGGGCGGCAGTGTTTTAAATAGCCTTTGCTCTTTCGAAGTCTTTGAAGCAATGAGACGTGAAGAGTGCTACATACAGCAAACGCCGTCATCCCCTCTTTCAGAATTGTCTTTACTCCCACTGGATGCCACAATCCCGAGACTTGTCGGACATGCAGTTTCAGATGCACAGAACAAAATAGAAGTAATGTGGGTAAAGCTCAGCAGCTCTCCAGCCCAGGTTGATGGCCTGTAGGGGTCCTTTGTGTCTCCCCAGGCTAGCGGCCTAAGGCCATGTCTGTCTGAGATAGAGTAATGACCTGTGTGAACCTGCAAAATAGAAGATTCAACCAGATAAAGAGTTCTGTTATTACCACAGTGATTATCCTATACCGTCTGGGGATTTCTGTGTTTAAATGCCCCGTCGTCCTGGGGCAGATTTGTATTGGCTGACATGGAAAGATTGCCAAGGCATGATTTTTCGTGAACAAAGAGAAAACTAAGGACTCTGATAGTTTGCTTGATTGCATTTCTGTAAAAGTAAAATAAAATACCAGTTCATAACATATATAAATGCAGAGGGAAAGGTGCAGCACGTCTTTGGGAGGCAGCTGTGAGATGAAAGAGGTGACTTTGGCATTTTGCTCTCATTGTATCCACTCACTCTGTTTCTTGAGCCCGTGTTATATGCCCGGTGCTGTTCTAGGCCTGAAAGAAGAGGGCTCAATAGTGGTCCGAAGACCCAAAAACGCCTGTTCTCCTGCAGCTCACTTTTAGTGGGAGAGACAGAGAACGTTACATGGTGGTACATATTATGGAGAAAGCAAGGCTAGGAAGGCACAGGGAGAGCTGTGAGCAGGGGGTGGCAGTTTTCATTTCAGAAAGGTGGTCAGGGAGTCAGGCCTAAAGGAGGTGAGAGAGCGAACTGTGTGCCTTTCTGGGTAAGAGCCTGTCCTGCACAGCGCATGCTGAGTGAACCACCTTGAGGCTGGCCCGGGGCGGGGGGAGGGAACTCGGCTGTGTCTGAGGAGCACTCCGGGGCCCAGCGTCACAGTGGCTGAGCAAACAAGGTGTGGCCATCAAGGGGGTGAGAACAGCTCAGAGGCAGGACATATAGTGCTTGGGAAAGGACTTTGACTCTCACAGAGTTATATGAGGAGTCACAGAAGGTAGGGGGAGGAGATGTGTTCTGGCTGCATGGAATTGTATCTCTCTGCTTGTCATGTTGAGAAAAGAGAAGCGGGACGGCCAGTTGGAAGGGCATTGTCATAAACTCAGACAAAGGTGGTGTTGGCCCAGGCTGCAGTGGTGGCGACGAGGGTGGGAAGAAGCGCCGAGAACCTGCATATGTGTATGTATGGGTTGAGGGTAGTGGAGGCTGCTGACGAGGGGGGTGAGGGCTGCAGGGAAAGGAGAGGGCTCAAAGACGGTAGCGGGGCCTTCGGTCTAAGTCACTGCAAGAATTGAGTTGTCTTAATCTAAGAGGAGCTGGTTGGAGAAACTGGAAGGATATCAGGAACTCAGGTTTGGATGTGTGAAGTCTAAGAGGACATGCCCAGTGAGCATTTTGAACACAGACCCACTAATTTTTATTAATAAAAATAAGAGAGCGCAGAAGTCAATGGAATGAACTCAGGAAATTGATGAGAAAATCAACAGGAGTAAAAGTTGGCTCTTTGAAAAGAACATTAAAATCAGTGTGTCTCTAGCCAAGCTAACTAGGAAGGAGAAACAAAAAGAGGACACAGATTACTAATATCAGAAATGAAAGAAAGGGGGCACCTGGGTGGCTCAGTTGGTTAAGCAACTGCCTTCAGCTCAGGTCATGATCCCGGAGATCCGGGATCGAGTCCCACATCGGGCTCCCTGCTCAGCAGGAAGCCTGCTTCTCCCTCTCTCACCCCCCCCTGCTTGTGTTCCCTCTCTGGCTGTGTTTCTCTCTGTCAAATAAATAAAATATTTAAAAAAAAAAAGAAAAAGAAATGAAAGAAGGGATGTCAGTACAGATTCTGTGGGTATTTAAAGGACAACAAAGTAATATGATGAACAGCTCTCTTCCCACAAATTTGATAACTTAGATGAAGTGGACCAATTTCTTGAAAGGGACAATCTACCAAAACTCACAGAAGAAGAAATAGACAATTTGAGTAGACCTATCTTTGTTAAAAAAGTTGGATGAACAATTATAACCTTTCTTTTTTAAAAGATTTTATTTATTTATTTGGCAGAGAGAGAGAGAGCACAAGCAGGGAGAGCAGCAGGCAGAGGGAGAGGGAGAAGCAGGCTCCCCACTGAGCAAGGAACCCGACGCGGGACTCGATCCCAGGACCCTGGGATCATGACCCGAGCTGAAGGCAGATGTCAAACCGACTAAGCCACCCAGGTGCCCCTAACTATAACCTTTTAAAACAGAAAGCACTAGCTCACATGGGTTGACTGGTGAATTCTATCAAACATTTAAGGACGAAATTTTACCAGATTGTGTGTATGTAGTGTTTTTGTTTTGTTTTGTTTTGTTTTTGTTTTTACACACTCTCTCCCAGAAAATAGAAGCAGAGGGAATACTTTATACATGGCCAGCATTGTCCTATTACCAAAACCAGACAAAGACATTACAAGAAAAGGAAAATATAAATGATTATTTCTTATGAACATAAATGTAGAAAATCTCAAGAAAATATTAAAAAGTTGAATTCAGAAATGTATAAAAAGAATTATACACTATATTCAAATGAAATTTATACCCGGTATGAAGGGTTGGTATAACAATTGAAAATCAATTAATGTAATCCATCACATCAATAGGCTAAAGATGAAAAATCACATGATCATCTCAACAGATAGAAAAAAGGCATCTGACAAAATCCAGTGCCCATTCATGATTTAAAAACAAAACAAAACAAAACAAAACAAAAAACCTCTCATTAAACTAGAAAGAGAGAACTTTCTCAACTTGATAAAGAACATCTAAAAACACATCTATGACTAGCATCACACTTGTGAGACCTCAAACCTTTCCCACTAAGATCTGGAACAAGGCAAGAATATCCCCGGACTCCACTGTTTTCCAGCAGTGTACTAGAAGTCCTAGTGAATGAAATAGAGAACTAGAAGGTGCACATTGGGAAGGAAGACATAACACTGTCTTTGTTCATAGATGACATGATCATCTATGTAGAATTTCCAAAAGAATTGACAAAACACTCCTGAAACTAATAACTTATTAAGCAAGGTTGCAAGATATAACATGTATAGAAGTCCATCACTTTCCTAGATAATAACAAGAAACAAGGGTAATTTGACATTAAAAACATAATACCAGTTATATTAGCACATCCAAAAATGAAATACTTAGGTGTAAATCTAACAAAATATGTACAAGCCCTATATGAGGAAAACTACAAAACTGAGGAAACATATCAAAGAAAAAATGAGTAAGTGGAGAGACATCTCCTATTCATGGTTAAGAAGTCTTGATATTTTCAAGTTGTTGCTTCTTTCCAACTTGAGATATAGATTCAACACAATCCCAATCAAAATTCCATCAGGTTGTTTTGTGGATATTGACAGTTTGATTCTAAAGTTTTTATGGAGATGCAAAAGACCCAGAACAACTGACACAGTATTAAAGGAGAAGAACAAAGTCAGAGGACTGACACTACCTTGAGATTACTATAAGGCTCCAGAAATCAAGACAGTGTGATATTGGTGAAAAAATAGACCATTAGATCAGTGAAGCAGAATAGAGAGCTCAGAAAGAGACCCGCATAAATATAGTCAACTGATTTCTGACTGAGGGGCAAAGGCAATACAATGAAGCAAAGATACTCTTTTAAACAATGGTGCTGAAACCACTGAACGTCCACATGCAAAACACAACCACCACAACAAAATTATATATGTAGACACAGACTTATACCCTGCACAAAAATTAACTTAGATTATAGACTTAAATGTAAAATGGAAACTATAAAGCTCCTTGAAGATAACATACAAGAAAAGTTAGATGACCTTGAGTACAGTGATGACTTTTTAGTTGTAACACCAACAGCACAATCCACAAAAGAAAGAATTCATAAGACCAGACTATATTAAAATTAAAAATCTCTGCTCTGTGAAAGACAGGAGAACAAGAAGAGAAGCCACAGCCTGGGAGAAAATACTTGTAAAAGACACATCTGATGAATAGCTGTTTCCCAGAATATACAAAGAGCTCTTAAAATTCAACAATAAGAAAATGAACAGTCTGACTTACAAATGGGCAAAAGACCTAAGCAGACACTTAACCAAAGCAGATATGCAGATGACAAGTAGGTATGTGAAATGTTGTTCAACATTAAATATTAGAGCACTGTGAATTAAAACAAAAATGGGACATCAATGGTTACCTATTAGAATGACGAAAATCTAAAACACTGACAGTCCGAAATGCTGGTGAGGATGTGGAGCTGCAGGAACCCACATTCATTGCTGGTGGAATGCAAAATGGCCCAGACCTTGTGGAAGACAGTATGGCCGTTTCTTACAAAACCGAACATACTGTATGATGCATCAACATGCTCCTTTCGGTATCTACTAAGCTGAATTGAAAACTTAACGCCACATGGAAGCTTACAGCAGTGGTACCCATAATGCCCAAAACTCAGCTGTAACTGAGATGTCCTTCAGTAGGTGAATGGATAAATAATGTGGTATAGCCAGCAGTAAAAACAAATGAGATATCAAGCCATAAAAGACATGGAGGAAAGTTAAATGCATATACTGAGGGAAGGAAGCCCATCTGAAAAGGCTGCATGCTATATGGCAAAACTATTGAGTTAGTAAAAAGATCAGTGGTTGCCAGGGATCAGGGGGAAGGGAGGGGTGAGTGGGTGGAGCACAGAGAATCTGTAGGGCAGTAAAACTTACTCCGTGTGATACTGTAGTGGTGGATACAGGTCATTACATGTTTATCCAAACCTGTAGAATGTATGCCGCCAAGAGTGAACCCTAGTGTAGACTGTGGACTTTGAGTGATAATGATGTGCAGCAAAGGCTCATGGGTTATAGCAAGTGGAAACACCATGGTGGGGCAGGATGTTGGTAGTGGAGGGGGTTGTGCCTGTTGTCAGGATGGGGGCATATGGGAAATTTTGGTACTTACTGCTCAGTTCTGCTGTGAACCTAAGACTGCTCTAAAAAATAAACTTATTAATTTAAAAAAATAATGTTTGTGATTTTTAAAGCACAAGTGGAATATCCAGTTACAATCTATTAACCATAAATGTATATAGCAATCCCACATGGGAGGGCAAATAAACTTTTTAATAAGAAATCATATTTTGGTTACAATATGCCATCTTTATATACAAAGTCCTTTGCTTATAAAATCACAGTATATGAATCCAGTGACTAGTAAGAATCAATAAAAAACGGAGCTCCTTCAATTAAACTAAGCAGTGGAGCATCTATTTATAGTTACTAATTAAAGGTCTTTGCAAAGTAGGAAAATCATGAACAGTAAGTGGTAAGCAGCAAACCATTCTGTGGATTCTGGCCTCCAGATAGCTTAAAATTACACTGTAGTTTGTTCTCCCCAGAGACTGAGACTTGGTTAGAGTCCAGTTGCCCGCCAAGCTAAGTCCTGACCTGTTACCCTCAGTGGCTGGCCGCAGCTTTGCTGTACAGCAGTACTTTAATAGAGATGCGCACTGGGAGACAGTTAAAAAAAAAAAGCAAAAAAACAAAAACAGAAAGGGAGGAAGAAGGTACAGCACCAAGAGTGTAAGTATGACCGAAGAAAAAGCCAGACTATGGAGGGATGATAAAGAGAATGACAGAATAAATTTAGAGCCTGAGGGGAGGAAAAAAATAGCAAACTAGAAAAATAAGAAGGGAAAGTAATAGAATAAGTGGAAAGACTATTAATGGAAGGCAATTAAAGATAAGAAGGAAAAATAAAACCAAAGACCAAAGTAGGAACGTTGGAATTTCCAGTGGAGCGCCACATCATCTCTCCTAAGCAGTAATCTTAATGATTGGCTGCTACATGGACAGTTTCAACCACGGGGATATTTGATGACCTCTGCAGACATTTGACATCTGACAGATACTTGACAACATCTGCAGACATTTTGGTTGTCACAGCTGAAGGTGTGCTCCTGGTCTCTAGTGGATAAAAGCCAGGGATGTGGCCACCAGCCTGAGACGCACAGGGGAGCTGGCCACCCAGCCCCCTACCCAGCTGAAGAATGCTCTGGTCAAATGTTGAGAGTGGTGAGGCCGACAGACTCCCAGTGACTGTGCTCCAATCTCTCCCATTGTGTTTTGACCTGTATGTGGTTAGACGGTACATATGTCAAATTGATGGCCATGCCCCATAAAAGAAATTCAAATTTGGCTAAGAAAGTTTATCCAAAATAAAGAATAGCTTCCAAAGCACATTTTTATAAATGGAGGACAGACTCAGGGTGGTCTCAGGGCGAGGGATGTCGCGGGGCTGGAGGTGGGTGTGACTCTAGAGTCACGGTGCCGGGGAGGTTTTTGTGGCAGCAGAGGAACTCTGTGTGTTGGTTGCAGTGGTTACATGAATTTTCCTGTAGGAGGACGTGACACAGAGCTATGAACTTGCCTTGTTCCTCTGTCAGCCGCCTCATTTGGATACTGGACCATAGTCATGTGAGACGGAACCACTGGGAGAAATTTGAGAAAAAGTATATAAGACCTCTCTGTACTATATTTGCATTCTTCTGTGAATTTATACTTATCTCAGAATGAAAAGCCAAAACTGAAGCAAATCTTAAAAGGGAAAAATCAAGATGGGCCAAACAACTTAGCAAAAGATATTATTCTAACCAGGGTAGACAACAGTGGTCCATACACACAGAATTCCATTCAGACTCATAAATAGGAAGGACTGAACAGGCAGTACATCCTTGGAGTTTGGTGTGGAAAACTGGGAAAACAAACTTCTTTTTTTAATTAAAACTGACCCATTCGGATGCAGAGCCAGTATCAAATAATATGGCCTCGTGCGGCATCAAAGTATCTGTGTTTCAGTGGAAGACCTATATTGTCAGACTGCAGCAAGAAATCGTGTCACACCTAACATTTAATTGCATATCTTGTTACAGGGACAAGCGGATCTTTTGAAATATGCTAAGAACGAGACTTTGGAGAACCTGAAACAAATCCATTATGCTGCTCTTTCATGTGGGCTGAATAAACCAGGCACAGAAAATGCCGACGTTCAGAAGCCGCGCCGGAGCCTGGAAGTCATACCTGAAAAAGCAAATGATGAAACTGGAGATTGAAGGAGTTTTCTAGAAGCCATTATGGAGTTTATAACTCTAGGACCAACCATAGTCAAATGGGACATTTTCTTTGCACTCACTAATGAAAATAATATTTGGGATTTTAAAGCACAACTGGAATAGCTAATTACAGTCTATTAAAACTGTGAATGTATGTGGCAATTCTGCGTGTGAAGGCAAATAAACTCTTTAACAAGAAACTATATTCCTGGCCAAAATATGCTGTATTTGTATACAAAGACATCAGAACAGTTCCAGTGTGAACAACAAGACTGTTCGCTCTAGTTCCATTGACGGGAAAAAAAAAAAAAAATGTTTTCCCTGGCTAAAAACAGTTTCTTGAGATGAAAATGGATTGTATTGTCAAAGTAGTATTTATTGGAGAGAAATCTAATCTACGTATTTTGTTTATAGATGATTGCCAGAGTCTCTGGGTTCTAGGCGATTTTGGTGGCATGCCTGCTGAGCCATAATTAGTAGGGAGCATGTAAGTGGACAGATGCCCCGAGTCCCCAGGGGCCCTGGAGAGCCATCGAGTACAAGGAGAACACGCAGGACTGAAGCTCCCGGGCTGAAGATGCACGCTGGGTAGCCTCGCGATGTTAATGGCCACCAGTCTGGAAGCGACACATTGTAAATAGTTTTTTCATTGTATGAAGTAGTGTTCACATTAAAAAGATGTTTTATGATATTTCTCCAATAGTAGTATCTGCAGTTCATGAAAGTTTAACTTTCAAAATTTCTAGTTAAAACTGTTCTACTCTCCGGAGTAGCCAGTTGCCGAACAGCTTTGTCAAAAGTATGTTTGCTTGTCCAGCATTAGCAGTTTTGCCTCAAGGAAGGTGTTAGGACTGTGCCCCGTGCAGCTGACCGCCGCTCTCCGCCTCCTCCGGTCGCAGGGTCCTGGACACAGTGCCTGCAAACCGCGTAGGGAGGACGGCAGAGGCGGTTAGAGGGGCTGGAGCACTCCTAGCTGTCCTCGGCCAGTGGGGATTTCAAGCCAAGCCTTTATTTTCTAAATCAGGGACACTGTGCTATTTTTGAAAAGATACCAGACACTGTAGCCTGATGACCACTTCCCCCAAACGCAACTTGCTTTCAGATTTTGGAAGAGTAAAAAACGAAATCAGCAGTCCTTCTTGCCTTGTCCACTTTCATTTTGGGGGTTCAGGTCCAGGAGCCAGATTATGAGGGATTTGCTATGTCCTCCCAGTTAGGAAGATGCTCAGACTGATAAATTTAATTTATTTCTGCCCAGACTCCTAAACATCCTCTTAAAAACCACTTTCTCTGCTCAGCTCTGGTCATTTGCATTCTGATAGCGTGCCTAAGTTAAGGTGTGCATGGCCAGTGGCTCTCTGCTAGACGTAATTTCAGTTAGGAAATTAAACCTTTCTGTTGCTTGAGTAATCGCACGGTTCCCTGGCACCCTGGCAGACAGCCGGCCGCTGGCTTTGGCTCTTAGCTCAGAGAGACTCTACACAGAAAAAAGGAAAGGGAAAATAGTGAAGAATTTAAAGTAGTTTCATAGAATGAGAAATAAAATAATGTGTAATTTAGACTAATTTAGCAGTCCTTGAATTTCACTGGCAAGTATAGAACAATAGTCAATGTAAAGTGAAAACCAGAAATAATTTTAAAAAATGACTTTTAAAATACAATGACATTGGAATGAATGCTACATTTGCAGCCATGGCCGACATTATGGAAGATGTGACTTGAATGAGGGAGAGCAAGGCACCTGGGGCTTGCTGCAGTTCTTACAGGTACAGAATCAGCAACATTAGCACAGCAGAGGTCTGAGACGATTGCATCTGACACAGTGTCCCAGATGCAGGAGTTGCAGACAAGAACGATAACGCGCCTCCCCGTATCACGAAGCCTGATAAGGCAGTGTTGACCCCCACCTAGCCCCGGGTTTGCTCCACCTGTCCTCAATAAAAAAAGATCAGCCTTTTTTGACCCATCTTTTTGAAGGAATTAGCCCCGTGGTGGGAAAAAGGCACACTTGTTGAGGACTTGCTCCCAAAGCAGCCCTGTTCCTGCCATCTGCCTAGCCCCCACCCCACGATACCCCCCACCCTGTGGTCAAGATGCTGGTTCCAGTCGGGAGCACATGTTTATGGCAAATGGAGCTACTTCTCTTTGTGTTCAGACTGAAAAGGGAAACGTCTGTCACGTGGCCTAGGGTCAAGGTTATGATTTATGACCTTGGTAAGCAGTTTTCTTTTATAAAGGACTAGTCTGCTCAGTATTGAACCAGTGGGGGCCTTATTCTAGCCCCACTGGTCAAACAAAATGAAGTTGTGCTCCCGAGCTCATAAATTGTGGTGACAGCGGGGTGACATGCTGGCTCCCCTCTGTCATCTCTATTCCTCAAATGGGGGGACACCCTCCCATAAGCCTTTTATTGTAAATACAAATAATGCCCTTTAGTTGTAATGCGTACATTAGTCACACTGTCCACACGGGCTGTGCGTCGTCCCCTGAGGCACAGACTATGGTGAGCGCCTGGTCAGTTCAGTGGGAAGGGGACGCCCCGCAGGCACCAGGCAGGCAGAGTGGAATGCCACGTTTCCGGCAGTTGTGTGGAGGACCGTGCCTGAAGTCGATGCTGAGCCGTCGGCTTGTCCAATGGATTATCTCTGCTACCTGAGCCCTGGTAAGTGTTGGTCTCTTTGCTGCTTTTAGTAGCTATGGCCTCTGAACAGTGGGAATGAAAGACTTGAAGCCCCAAATGCTCACCTCCTCCCCTCCTTCTCAGGATGCATGCGGCCCAGGAGTCTGGGCCTGGGCATAGTCTCTCCTCAGCTGGGTGGCTTGCACCCTAGGGAGGGTGCTCTCCATCTCTGTGGAGGTGGAGCTGTTGGACCCTGTCCGGGGACAGTTGTCCGGCTTGCAGTCCTCATCATGTGGCCTCATGTGCTCTATTGAATACTTTGCACTGAATCTTTAATCTAAGGTCTAAATAATATAATGCAAATTGGAACCCAGTCAATAGCTTTGCTCCCCTGAGCATTACCACTGAGGAGAAAGCCCAGGCTCAATTTCTCTCTACCATTTTCAGTAGATGCTAATGTCTGAGTTAGAGTTTGATCTAGGCAGACCTAACATCTAGAACGAATGGAAGAGTTTTCTATTTGCTACGTTTGGCAGTAGGACTCTTTGTTAGGGTGCTGTGGCAATGGCTGTGTTTGGGGACTTAGGATATGTCATTTCATTCCCTCAACAGCCAGGAACGTATTTACCCGGTATTACAGGTGACAAAATGACTTTAGCCAAGGGCAGAGACTGCTCAAGGCAGGACTTGAACCCAGATCTGCCTTCTCTGAAGTCTGTGTCCCCAAGCACTATACTCTTCTGAATTCCAAATACATATTTCTCCCCTAAACTACAAGGTGGGTACTAGGTCATAAAAAATAATGAGATAGGGCGCCTGGGTGGCTCAGGTCATGATCTCAGGGTCCTGGGATCGAGGCCTGTACCGGGCTCTCTGCTCAGCAGGGAACCTGCTCCCTCCTCTCTCTCTGCCTGCCTCTCTGCCTACTTGTGATCTCTCTCTGTCAAGTAAAGAAATAAAATCTTTTTTAAAAAATAAAAAATATAATGAGATAATTGGCATTTTATTCCTCTTTCACACTGAAAATGAGCTTCCTAGAAACCATGAAGATTTACTCTCTGATTTTACTGAGCACATTTTAGACACTAGGAATCACCCTGAACAAAAGCAGACCCGGTCCCAACCCCTGTGGAGCTCACAATTTGATTTTGAGGAGCAGGAGACATTAGTTCAAATAATTACAAAGATAAGATGTAATTAGAACCCTGTTGAGGGCAATGAAGGGGCTCCCTGGGCTCACATCCTAGCTGAGTACTGAGGCGAAGTGTTCTCAACCTCTCTTGCTTCTGTAACTCAAGGACTGAAAAAAAATGCTGCTTTCCTTCAAAGGATTCTTGTGAGGACTGAATAAGATGGTGTTTATGAGGTGCCTGGAATGCGGTGGACTTGTATTATCATGAGTAATTCTTGGAAGGCAGAGCCATGAGATTATAAATGGGCCTCACCCTCTTGAGAAGACAGACTGAATGTCTCTTGCTCTGGAGCACCACCCTTAGAACTTAGAGCAGCCATTAAGTCTTTCGTGGTTCTGTGGGTTGGCTGGGCTCACTTCAGCGGTTCTTGCTTGGCGTCTACCATGCAGTTGCTGGCACAGGTCAGCTCGGGCCACAGTCACCCATATGGCGGCACAAGCACGATGGTCTCCCCACGGGGCTCTTGGCAGGGCGCTGGGCCGGGCTGCCAACTAGAGCATCTACATGTGGTCTCTCCACATGACTTGGACTTCCTATAGCAGGGCACTGGGTTCCAAGAGTGAGTGTTCCAGAAGACCCATATGGAAGCCCCAGGTCTTCTTGAGACTTCTTGAGCCTGTCCTTCTGAGGATACAGCAGTCTGCTGTATTCTTTTTTTTTTTTTTTTTTTAAGATTTTATTTATTTGACAGAGAGAAACACGAGAGAGAACACAAGCAGGGGGAGTGAGAGAGGGAGAAGCAGGCTTCCCGCTGAGCAGGGAGCCCGATGTGGGGCTCCATCCCAGGTCTCCGGGATCATGACCTGAGCCAAAGGCAGTCGCTTAACCAACTGAGCCACCCAGGCGCCCCTGCTGTATTCTTTTGTTCAAATGTGTCACTAAGTCTGCCCAGATTCAGGAGGGTGGAGAAATGAACTCCTTCTTCTGAGAGGCTTGTGGCAAGGTGACATTGCAGAAGAGGGGATGGGATAGGAGATATTAGGATTGCCCTTGGAAGATACCAGCTGCCGCAGAAGATTCCCTGAGAAAGTGGTATTTTAGCTGAGAACTAAGGCAACAATGATCAGGAGAGGGTGAAGCACTTTAGGCGACTTAGGCAGGGAACCCAGCATGTTGTAAGGGATAAGAGGGAGGGTGGCACACTTGAGAACCCAAAGAAGCAGAGTGAGACTGGGGTGCAGATAATGAGAGGGGGATGAGTGGTGGGGGTGCTGGATGGAGCCCATCATGAGGGCCTCTTTAGGCCTTGTCCAGGATTTTGTTCTTGTTTTCTTAAAAGGTGGTGCCACACATTTAATTTTATTATATTTAACCCACCTTTTATTGGTTTTACTTACTCACAAGAGAAATATATGCTCCTTGTTACCAAAAAGGTCAAATGCTAAAGAATGTAAATTAGAAAGTACCCATGCCCCTCACACTGCCCATCTCCTGCTCCCCATGGGAAATGGGTCGGCCAGCTCCTCCCTCCTTACAGGGTACCAGCAAATGCCGTTTTCCTCTCTCAGAAGTTCCCGCTTTCACTGTTGAGAAAAGACAGAACTTTCTTTAACTATCACAGAAATCAAAGACTCGAGTGTTTAAGAAGTAGAGCTGTGGCCTAGAGAGTGATGAATAGCAGTTTGATTTTATGAACTACAATAATTTGCATTTTATCAAAGCCACAGATGTGAGGTAGAAAAGAAGTTAACAACTTGTGTGAAATATGACTATTAGAATTTATAAGAACAAATGTCTTCCCTCTAAAAAGATTTGTTAGGGGTGCCTGTGTGGCTCAGTCAGTGGAGCCTCTGCCTTTGGCTTGGGTCATGATCCTAGGGTCCTGGGATTGAGCCCTTATCAGACTCTTACTCAGCAGGGAGCCTGCCTCTCCCACTGCCTGCTGCTCCCCCTGCTTGTGCTCTCTCTCTAACAAATAAAAAAATAAAATCTTTAAAACAATAAAAAGAAATAAAATGACTTTATGCTCTGACCCAAAAGTCACAAAAATTCTTTGGGAATGGATTGTTGTGGCCATTGAGATTGATTATAGGTTGAGGGGAACATTCTGGACACATAGTAAAATATAATTTGAATAATGAATAGTCAAAGCATTCATTAAACATAAATAAGGAGAGTAAAACCCTCCTTGCATTTCCTTCTAGCCTTGATGCCAAGCACTTGTCATGCTTAATCTTTTCTGGCTTTGATTCTTCTGATAATTGTCTCCCAAACTCTAGACCAATGCTGTCCGAAGAACTTTCATGGTGATAGAAACATCTGAATCTGTGCCATCTAATAGCCTCTGCCCACATGTGGCTATAAATTTAAATTTTAATTAATAAAAACTCAATGAAGTAAAAAAAAAATTGTTTCCTTAGTCACCCTAGCCACATTTCAGTCACCCCATTGCCACGTGTGGCTAGCAGTGACCGTAATGGACAGTGTGGCTATAGAGATTATCCTTATCCCTCTGCTGCTGCTTTATCGACTTTAAAAGATCTATGACTTCACATGAAGGAAAATGAAAAATACAGCTCACTTCACTGCTCCTTCTCTTTGCCCTCCCTTCATTCCCAACACCTGCTAGGAACACTTTAGTTTTAGTGCTGTTGGTTTATCGTGATAACTTTTTTAAAAGATTTTATTTATTTATTTGACAGAGAGGGAGAGATCACTAGTAGGCAGAGAGGCAGGCAGAGAGAGAGGAGGAAGCAGGCTCCTCACTGAGCAGAGAGCCCGATGTGGGCCTTGATCCCAGGACCCTGAGATCATGACCTGAGCCGAAGGGAGAGGCTTTAGCCCACTGAGCCACCCAGGCGCTCCTATCATGATAACTTTAGTAGTAGTCTATTTTATGCTGTCTCTCGATACATCCATCGCTGATTACTTTGACCCGCTGCCATGGTAGGTCAGGATATTCGAGTTCTTCCCTGTTTCCCTCCATGACACCTGCACTCCGAGCTGCCAACCAGCGCATCGCTACTTGTCCCGTTGGTGAGGTTTCTGGATAGCATTACACTCTATCCTGGATGCTTTCTTTCAGATTGGCTCTAAAATTAAATAACCAGGTTTTATAGTGTTATAATTTCTTAAGAATTAATTTGTTATGGAAATAGTGTGACTCAACCTTCTTGGAAGGAGACCGGTGGGATTCCAGGCCACCAAACCTGTACCATTCCCAGTGAATGGAACCAACTTCCAGTCCCAGCCAAGAGAGAGCAATGGAGACCAGATTTGCCTTCCTGCATAAAACAACCCAAACACGGAAAACAATGATTCTCAAGACACTGGATGGCAAGCATAGAAAGACAGGGATCCCTTAGAGAAAGGAAGCAGATGAGGAGGGCCCTGTGAGTACCAGAGCCTAGAAGCCACCATCCCCTGGCCCCCAAGTCCAGAAGTGGAGCTGAGAGACCTGGGAGATGAAGCTGGCTAGAGTTCGCAGGACAGGATGCTGGAGAGGAGAGAGCCACACAGAGAGAGAAGAGAGACCTGCAGACGATCGGTGCTCAGCACGGTGCCCCTCAGCACAAATGAGGATGTTCCTGGAGGCAGAAGAACCACGCAATCATTAGGAAAACATTTTTCAAACTTTTAAGATTATTAACCCCCTAATGAGGCATTTTAGACAATTTTTTACAATCATTCTCTCCCATGAAATTTAATACCATACATTTATCTGTATACCTATTTATGTAGTATGTATTGCATGCATATTTGTATTTTATGCAATTATGTATTATATGCATAAATGTGTGTGTGTGCGCATGCGTATGTGCACTAGATCCCAAAAGGTATAATTTACAACATCTGGTACCCAAAAAAGAGTTACGTGGTATGCAAAGAAGCAGAAAGTTATGACCTATATGAGGAGAAAAATCCATGAATCCATGAACGAAAACCAACCCAGAACAGATGTTAGAATTAGCAGACAAGAGTATTAAAACACTTATTTCAGCTGTTCCTTATGTTCAAAAAATCAAGCAGTTGCATGAATGACATAGAAAAGACTGGACTTCTAGAAATGGAAGCATCAATGTGTGAATGAAAGCTGGGAGGGATAGGATTAATGGCAGATTAGATTTTGCAAAAGAAAAAAAAATTAGTGCACTTAAAAACACCATAATAGAAACTCTCCAATATAAAACACACAGAAGGAAAAAGAGAGAGAGAAAACAAAACAAAACAAAACAAATGAACAGAGCATCAGTGAGTTGTGGGACAGCTTCATATGTGTGTCACTGGGGAGTGCCCAAAGGCGAGGAGAAAATGAGAAGGACCAAAAATGACACCGAAAAGAAAACAAACACTGTGTACAATTGACAAGTGCTTTAATCCCACAGATGCAGAAATCTCAACAAACCCCAAGCACAAGACACAGGAAGAAAACCACACTAGAGCACATCAAAATCACAGTGATAAAGAGAAAAATCTGAAAAGCAACTGGAGAGAAAAAAACATTCTTTACAGAACAAAAATGAGGGCGACAGCAGATTCGGCAGGTGGCAGCAGTGCAAGTGAAAAATCAGGGGAGCAGTGTCCATAAAGGATGGACAGAAATGTAGCATGTCCCTCGATTTCCATGCCCAGCAAAAATATCTTCCAAAAAAGGCAAAATAAAACTTTTTTTCATGCAAGCTAAAGCAATTCACTCCCAATAGACACACTATAAGACGTCACTCTTTTTTAAAAAGGTTTGTTTATTTATTTGTTTGTTTGTTTGTTTATTTATTTATTAGAGCAAGACAGAAAGAGAGAGAGAGCAGTGGGGGGCAAAGCGGCAGATGGAGAGGGACAGGGAGGGAGAGAGTCTCCAGCAGACTTTGCACTGATGATGAAGCCTGATGTGGGGCTTGATCCCATGCCCCCAAGATGGTGACCTGAGCTGAAACCAAGAGTCAGATGCCTGCCTGACTGAGCCACCCCAAGATATCACTTTTCTAGAAAGTTTTCAGGAAGCAGAAAGTGATAACAGCTGGGAAATATGGGTCTGCACCAAGGGTTGAAGAGTTTGGGAAATGGTAACTGTATATATAAATAGGGAAGATTTTTTTCCTGTGATTTCAATCTCTTTAAGAAGATCATTGACTGTTCCAAAAATAATGTTGGAACCTTAATATAAGTGTAAACTGTATAACAAGAGCACAAGATTCTCGAGGTGAGAAACAGACGTACAATACTGTCAGGTTCTTAGGCTTTGTGTGAAGTGATATGACATCACTTCAAAGTGTAGTGTTGTGAGTAAAGATGTATGTTAAACCCCCAGGAAACCACCGGAATAACAAAACACACTCTAGCTCATAATTCAACAAATGAGGTGAACTAGGGTAATAAATACTCTAAAGAAAAAGAAGAAAAAGAGGGAAAGGATACCTAGATGGGGCAAATAGAACACAACAGGCAAAATCACATACGAAAATTCAATAAATCTGACTTTAAAATTAGCTTCTGGTTTCTTTTGAGATGCTATTGAGAAAACTGAAAGTCAGGCTGGCATAAGCATTTGTAACACTATATTTGACGAAGAACTTGTTTCCAGAATATGTAAAGAACCCTTACAACTCAGTAGTCAGAAAGAAAGCAATATAATAAAAATCACAGATAAAGGAATGCTGACAAAAAAATATAATGGCCGGAAAGTTCACGAAAATATATTCAGTATCGTTAGTCGTTAGGGAAATGCAAGTAGAAACCACAATGAGATACCACAACACCCCTGCTAAAATGGCTAAAATTAACAATACTGACAATACTACTTGTTGACGAGAATATGGAACGACTCTGATTCTCATGCATTGTTGAAATGTAAAATGCTGTGCTTATTTTGGAAAACAGGTAGATTTTTTCTAGTTAAAGTTATACTTAATTTATGAACCAGCAATTCAGATCCTAGAGTTTCTGCAGAGAAATGAACCCTTATGTCCTCTGTGAGATTTGTATAAGATTGTTGATAACAGCTTTACTCATAATATTCAAAAGCTTTAAGCTACCCAAATGATCATCAGCAAGAAGATGGATAAACAGAATTGTGCTATATATTCATGCGATTTAATACTTCTCAACCCTAGACAACACACTACTGGTGCCTGCCACAAACACAGATCACTAAAAAACCACGTGTTGGGGGCACCTGGGTGGCTCAGTTGTTTAAATGTCTGCCTTCAGCTCAGGTCATGATCCTGAGTTCTGGGATCGAGCCCCGCATTCAGCTCCCTGCTCGGCTGGAAGCCTGCATCTCCCTCTCTCACTCCCCCAGCTTGTGTTCCCTCTCTCGCTGTGTTTCTCTGTCAAATAAATAAAGTTTTTAAAACAAACAAAGAAACAAACCAACAAACAAACCAACCCACCTGCTGAGCGAATAAAGCCAGACACTGAGAGTGCCTGCCGGGTGCTTCCCTTCCTAAGGAGCTCTGGACCAGGCAAAGCTAGGACTCGGCCTTAGATGGGGTTGTGCAGGGCTTTGCCCACCAAGGGACCCTCTGGGGGGATGCAAATATGACATGGCTGTGAATCTATCTCTAGATCGATTGCAGTTACACTGGTTTTCATTGCAACGTACTAGACGCTTGTCAAAACTCATCAAGTGATATATTTGAAATCTGAATTTTTTTGTATATAA
Organism: Spilogale gracilis; assembly: GCA_004023965.1. NCBI lineage: Eukaryota > Metazoa > Chordata > Mammalia > Carnivora > Mephitidae > Spilogale > Spilogale gracilis. The sequence continues at coordinate 59,414 of PITA01008557.1, read as the reverse complement.
GCTATATTTCAATAAAGTTAATGTTATATTTTTAAAAGGAGATTGTAACTTAAAAAACAGGAGAAAAACAACTGAGAATAGGAGAGGGAAGGGGGAAGATGGTATTAGTTCATATTTTTCCTTTATCAGTAAAATCCTTTCTGTTTCTTAATCATATAATTTTTTTACACTTTATTTTCTTTTGAAGACTTTTTTTCCCCCTCTGAGTCCTCTGATTTCTTGTTTTTAATTTGGACTAATTGCTTTCCAGGCCTGATACACAGATTCAATTCTGAGATTTATCTTATTTATTATGGTGCTCACTTAGTTTTACCAAATATTGCTCTTTCCTGGATCCTATGTGTTATTGAGGGGGTGGGAGTAGTCTTTGCTTTTTGCTCAGGATACCTGTGAGTAACTCTTTCAGAGAGTGTTTATGGACGATAGATTTTTCTGAGTCTGTCCATGTTCAGTAATTCTTAATATATATATATATATTATTAACATATATATTCTAAAATGTTATATACATAAAATGTTTTATATATTATATATGTATATTGCTGGAAATAGAACAATAACTTCCCCATTCTCATGGAGGTTACATTCTGGTGTGGGAAAGAGACGATAAAATATAAACAAGTAGATGAGATCCCTGCAAATATTGATAAGTACTAAGAAGAAAATAGAAGAGGAATGGGGTAATAAGCTGAGGCAGGATGAGGAGCATGTTAAGTGAAGTGGTCAAGGGAGGCCTATCTGGGGAGGTGGCATTGGGGCTTCAGTAATGAGGAGCCCTGAGTTGATCTGGGAAAGAACACTATAATAAAGGGAATGGGGGCATCTGGGTGGCTCAGTTGATAAAGTGCCTGCCTTGGGCTCAGGTCATGATCCCAGGGTCCTGGGATCGAGCCCTGAGTTGGGCTTCTTGCTCATCTGGGAGCCTCCTTGTCCCCCTCCCTCTGCTGCTCCCCCTGCTTTTGCTCTCTCACACTCTTTGTCAAATAAATAAATAAAATCTTAAAAAAAAAAAATGGAACACACTCCCAAAGGGCTGATATGGGAATGGGCTCACAGTGTTTGGGGACAGAAATAAGTCAGCATGGTAAGGTAAAGCTGAAAACCGCAGGAGATAAGGGCAAGCAGGAATAGACTCTGCAGAGCCAGCAAGGATCTGGGGTCTTACCCTAGGTAAATTAAGGAGCATGCCAATCTGATTTATATTCTAGAAGATCACTCTGGCTGTGTATGAAGAAGGAGAGGGTCCAGAGGAGAAGCAGGAAGACCAGTTGGGAAGCCATTGCTGTGAACCAGGGAGGCAGTGATGGTTGGGAATAGAGGATAACAGTAGAGATGGGGAGACGTGGCTGGATTGGGCTCTTAACTGGACATGGCAGGAGAGAAACTGAAAGCAGTAATGACTCGGGTTTTCATCTAGGCAACCAGGTGAATGGTGTGCCTTTAACTGAGAGAGGGAGACATGGAAAGTAGCACGAGAAAATCACATCTAAGCTGAGATGCCTGAGAGACTGTTGGAGTCCAATGTCTGTGCCAGACACCCAGGGCAGGTGAGGGGCTAGGGAGGCAGATGTGAGAATCTTCCCCATGCAGGTGGTGTTCGGTGCCCTGTGTGATAACTGATGGGCCCCTCCATTTTGAAGTCTGTGTGTGAATTGTGTGTCTTCAAGTCCAGACTTCCCCCCCGCCCCACTATTTATGTAATTATAACCTCTGTATTCTGCCCATCCTTTCTTTCCAGAATTTCTATTAGGTGGATGTTGAGTTCCTTGCATCAATCCTCATTTTGTTATTTTCCTCCATTGTATTCATCTCCTTGCACTTTTGTTCTGTGTCTTTCTTGACTCTTGTCTGGCAGTCATATTGATCCAGGTGATGCTGGCTTTAATATATATATTTTTTTATTTCTAAGACCTCTTTGACGTTTTCTGATGGTTGTTTCTTCTTTCAGGCAATCTGTTCTTGTTTTGTGGCCGGAATCGGGACCTTGTTTAGATCTTCTCTGAGTGCATTTCTTTTCCCTGTGTTATTTCCCATGTGGTCATCTGTTCTATTTATTTATCTTGGACCTTCTCTTTTGTACTGTGCTTGTCATCGATTGTCAGGAGGCCATAGTACTCTGTTCCTGTTTATGAATGAAAAACTGCTAGCCTGGTCAGCACGGTTGGGAGCTTTCTGTGCATGTTTGCATGCTCTTTGTCTTTCCCCGAGTCGGGACTCCCCTAGAGGATGAAGTGTGTCTATTGGCAGGTTTCGCTGCAGCCCATAGCGGGAACTGCCTGTCAAGCTGATGTCTCAAATGCTTGTCAATCGAGGGTGGCATGAACTCTTCAGACAAATTACATTATAAACTAGAAAAGAAGTGGCGGACAGAAGTTACCGCTCTCTGAAAACACAGGCAAATATTGCCAATTAATCACACCTCTTCCTGAGCCTTTGATTGATTAATGATGCCTGCTTTGGGTGTGGGAGGAGGGCTCAGAGCAGGCGGCTCTCCTGTGTGCTTCCTGCTTCAGACCACACCACGGTCAAAGGATCGGAGTTCGGGAGTTTGTAGTTCCGATGCAGCCTGGAGGAGATGCCCAGGAATTGGTCTGGGGGCCTTTCCAACCATCATTCCATTCGGTGATCACTCATAATTAAATGTATGTGGACTTACTTTGGTCTCTGTAGCCAGAATGTCAAAAGGAGGGCTGACCTGAGAGGAAACCAGTTTGTCTATGAAGTAGCCGTGTGCATCAATCCTAAAATGTGTGTGCGTGATTAGGTGAATGATGGTGTCCCAACCTAGATACAAGTTATTTCTGGAATATACACACCTCTGTTAAGTCCATAGACATGGTTAACCAGAATGCACTATGTTTGAAGGTATTTTAATGGCTGATATGAAAGACACGTATTTATGGGCCCTACTAAAGAACACGAACTGCATGTTGTCTTGAGCAACTCGGAAAGAGAGATTTGACTGGTTTAAAAAGGATGCTAGAGTCGGACGCCTGGGTGGCTCAGTGGGTTAATGCCTCTGCTTTCAGCTCGGGTCATGATCTCAGGGTCATGGGATCGAGGCCCACGTCGGGCTCTCTGCTCAGCGGGGGCTCTCTGCTCAGCGGGGAACCTGCTTCCTCCTCTTTCTCTGCCTGCCTCTCTGCCTACTTATGATCTCTCTTTGTCAAATAAATAAATAAAATCTTTTTTTAAAAAAAAAAGGATGCTAGAGTAAAAGTAGCAGCACATGTTATATTCACAAGGAAAAATGCAGAGGAATGAAGACAGGAGGGACAGAGTTCAAATGCAAGGTAGGCTAGGTCAGCTGCATACAGGGTAATAGGGCACCCACTGGGAGAAGTTACAGTGAGTCAGTCCCAGCTTCATGAGTCATTGAGGCTCAGTGTTAAGCAGAAATATGAAAGAGAAATGTGATGATGGCATAAATGATGATCAGGAGAGGGAAATGGGCCAGAGCTGTAAACATAAGTGCCTCCAGAAGCCAGAAGGCTGGTGGCTTAAATGTGTGAAATAGCTGGGAGGGCAGTAGGGAGTAGTGAAGCCTGCAGCTAAGTGGAGAGTTAATATCATCTCTGCAGACACTCTAATTCAGATTCATCACCACCAACAACATACAGAAGATTCTCAGAACTCACAGCATACTGTATTTGTGCCATCACGGGCAGTCGGCAGCCGTTGTCCCCAGAACTGTTGCATCAGTAACGGTCGAGGCAGTGGGCCCCGCTGGGGATGCTTGTGAGCTGTGATAGTGCACCGAGTTACCCTGCCGCTGCTGTTGTGCAGTGCTTCCAATTTACTTCAAAGTTGCCTTCGATGCAAAGAATGTTATCACCAGAATCTCCATTTAATTTGCAGAGACACAGAGGAGAAGGAAAAGAATTGCCCTGATTGGGATGTGTTTGGGGTGGAGAATCTTCTTGCAGCTTTCTTCCCACATCTGCTGTTAGCTCACGGCATTCACTATGAACATGAATATTCATGTAAACATAATATGGATGCTGATTAAATGAAAAAGGCAAATTGAGGTCATGTTCACAAGATTTGGGGGAGCTCATGACACTCAAGTCTTGGCTTTTTGTAATCTCAGTAGGAACATATCAGGGATGAAAATGTGTCCCCGTTGGGCTTGGGTGAAGGACTTGCATGGCACTGTAGTGTTTCACATGTGGCCACGTCTCCTGGGTTCATCAAATCCAATATATTTTTCAAAATGCAGAAACTGAGGCCAGAGATTTTAAGAGACTCGGGCACCTAGGTGGCTCAGTGGGTTAAATAAAGCCTCTGCCTTCGGCTCAGGTCATGATCTCAGGGTCCTGGGATCGAGGCCCACGTCGGGCTCTCTGCTCAGCAGGGATCCTGCTTCCTCCTCTCTCTCTGCCTGCCTCTCTGCCTACTTGTGATCTCTCTCTCTGTCAAGTAAATAAATAAAAATCTTTAAAAAAACAAAAGAGAGAGATTTTAAGAGACTCTCCAAGGCCACAGTACTCGTTGGGGTCAGATGTAAGACCAGACCCTGGGAACTCTAGTTTCAAATGCAATTCCCTTTCAACTCTGTTCCTATAATTTTGTTTAATTGGGATCTGATGCCTAACAGTGATAAATGACTCCTCGGTCCATGCAGGTTGGCAGAGTGGAACAGATCAGCCAAAGTGATGTCATGTGTCAGATATACATTTAGAAGTTTTTCATCCTGGTTGTTCTGAACCCAGCACCTAAGCAGTAGCGTTAGAAGCACTGCGGGATGTGGCGAACTTTGGTTCTTGAATTTTGCATCCGTCTTCATTAAGGAATTTTAACAACATATTTTTATTAGTAATAAAATTTCTGAAACTGATGTAATTACTGTCTGCTACCTCACTTAAACCAGAAGCTGAAATTTGGGTCTGAAAAATAAAATCCATGTTCCTTGTAGCATGTGTGCATATCCTCCTACAATGTAAATTATATCTACCATTAAAACAACTCTATTAAGCACGAGCTTTATTTTATTTATTTTTATTTTTTATTTTTTATTTTTTTTAAAGATTTTATTTATTTATTTGACAGAGAGAAATACAGCCAGAAAGGGAACACAAGCAGGGGGAGTGAGAGAGGGAAAAGCAGGCTTCCCGCTGAGCAGGGAGCCCGTTGTGGGGCTCGATCCCGGGTCTCCAGGATCATGACCTGAGCCGAAGGCAGTCACCCAGCCAACTGAGCCACCCAGGTGCCCCACGAGCTTTAGTTTAGATACAAAATCGTTAAGATCAGCTCTTGAAGAGAGCAGAAAAAGGTAGATGATGTTGACCAGTAAAATGCAGCTAGAAAACACTCATAAAAATGAGTGGGGCATCTGCGTGGCTTAGTTGGTTGGGCGACTGCCTTCGGCTCAGGTCATGATCCCAGAGACCTGGGATCGAACCCCACATTGGATTCCCTGCTCGGCAGGAGGCCTGCTTCTCCCTCTCTCACTCCCCCTGCTTGTGTTTCCTCTCTCACTGTGTTTCTCTCTGTCAAATAAATAAATAAAATCTTTTAAAAAATGCACCTTAATAGAACAAACATATAGATTGATTTTTATTGGCATGTCTATACCAACAGCACAAAATGGTTTCCTATCTGTAACATGTCAAGTTTTATCCAAAAGAGAACCTGACTTAGATTTGAGTACAGAACATTAGTGAAGACAGTGAGAGAGAGAAGTATTTGGGGGAAAAAAATTACCTTGAAAGACAAAATGTCAACATGGGTATGAGGCCAGAGATTCTGCCTTTATAACAAATTGCCATATCATGTCTACACTGTGTGTTCCAAGGTCACATCCGAGTAGCAAGTATCTAGAGACTATCCTGGTTGTCTGTACAAAGACAGTTACATGAATGAATTCTGCCAATAATTTATACAAGGCACTTAAATTTGCCCAGTGATTTTCACTGGAAAAATTAGAAGTTTGAGGGGAATTGAGTGGATTTATAAGTGAAAGTATATGACATTTTTATAATCACTACTTAAATTTCTCCTGTTTCTATATACACCATATATATTCACCATTTTTGTAATAAATCATCAGTAAATGTTCATTTCTATCCTGCATCATTCCTAAGTTCAGAAAATCTTAGTGTTGGCGAAGGTGAGCAGAGAAAGCTTCCCCTATTGTCCCGATGCCTGTGGCCAGAGAGGGGGCACAAGGGACCCTCAGGCAGACCAGTCCAACAACAGAGAAGGGCTGACTGCAACCAGCCCCTGCAGGAGCCTTTGCCTCCCACAGAAGTGCCTCAGGGACTGCCATGGGGGAGACGCAAATGTGCATTTTACCTTGGTGTTTTTAAAACTGTGAATATTTAAAAAGGGAAGTTTGGGAACCATGCCTTCCAGATGAGGAAATTGTGGCCCCAAGAGGTGAAATGACTTCCCCAGAGAGATCAAGATCCCATCCTGCAAGTGTTCTTATCAGCTCTGTCTCCACAGCACCTCTCTTTCCTAAACAACTCCCCACTCTCTTTGTCATCGCTGGCATTTCCTTTCTGAAAAACAGGTACTATCTCAGGCCCATGACCAGAGTTTGGGATTCAAGTAGAATCCTCCTTGTGGGGGATCCCAAAGCCCCCCTTCCACTGCCCAGTGTGAACTTGGACAAGGGTCCTAGAAATAAGAATGTCTGGCCTCTGGGGCTCAACCAAGCAAGGTTCTTGCTCCCCGAGTGTCAGGTAATTTGGCTGAGCTGTAATCACACAGCAGACCTTTCTAAGTGGCCCTGTTATGTCACACACACACACACACACACACACACACACACACACAGCACATACAGCAGCTTCCCCCTAGGATCTCTGACTCAGAGTTCTTTGTCTTCCTCACCTAAGGACGTTTTGGACCTTTCTCTCTTCTGATATTTCTTTGACATGAATGTAACACATCTTGTGTAAGAACTATATCAGCAAGAAAATTGTCACCAAGTATGCCTCATGAATGTGCAATGGTGACAAGATTCTTTTTCTTTCCCATCAGCAGCAAACGAAGGCATTACACAGTCTGCATTCATTCTGCACTTACTTCTTGAGCTCCCTCATGTGCCAGGCTCTGTTCTAGGCACCGGGAAAGAGGACACTAGCCGACTCTATAAAGGGGTCAGGCAATAAGCCAAACGACGTCTGAATAAATGGTGAGCTATAATAGGGATTTTATGGAAACAGGTCAAGAGTTACTTTAAAAAACGACAGGAGGGATTCTCTCGTGGGTATAGGTATCAAGGAAGGCAAGACCTTCTGACCTTGAGAAGATTGGATTTACCCACCCAAAAAGTGGCAGAGCTAGCATTCCGGGCAGAGAGAAGAACATGTTGGAGAGGGAGCTGAGGCAGGGGAGCTTGCTACGTTGGGGATCTCGGTCTGTTGGGGAACAAGAGGAGACATGCAAAGGGAAGAGTGACCTAGATGAGTCTGGGGAGACAGGCAGGGACTGGATAACATGGAGCTTTGTAGGCCACAGGTGTGAGAGGAGTTGGTTTTATTCTGAATATGATTGGACAAATGTTGAAGGGTTTCATTTTTGTTGGAAGATCCTTTTTGTTGCTTGATGGAGGACAGAGTGGAGGGTTGCAAGAGTTGTAGCAGAGGGAGCAGAGTGCAGATGCAGTGATATGTTGGCAAGGAGGGTATGAAGTTTGCAATAGAGGAAAGAGGGGCTGCCTCTTTTCCTCTATGTGTGTTAGTGACAGACTCACTACGTAATGGGTGAATTGGGTGAATAAAAGGAGGGATGAAGGATAACTTCTAGGATTCGACTTAAGAAACAGTACTAGAAAGACTAGGGGAAAGCCATGTAGGGGAGATCAAGAGTTCCTTTTTGGACATATTGATGCTGAGATCCTGTTAAACATCTAAGCGGAGATGTCAAGTAGGCATCCAAATACATGTATTTGGAGCAGGGAGGGGCAGTCAAGGATGGGAAGATAAATTTGGGGGTCATTAGCATACATACATGGCCTGTATTGCAGGGAGTCGATGAGAACATCTGCGAGAGGGTGTTGGTAAAGTGCGGGACTCCGGTCAGAGCTGTGAGGAGCCCGACATTTAGAGCCGAGAAGTGGTTTGTTGTTTGGAATTCCCACCATTAACGTCACTGTTTTTCCTTATGGTGTCGGGTGACATTGCTTTGAGTCATGTTTCCCACATACTTTGAAACAGCACAAGAGAAATTTTATATGAAGAACCAAATGTATCATTTTGGAGACGGTGTAGGAGGCAGGAAACAGCAGAGGCGCTCACTGTGGGTGGATCATTACCAGCGCCATTTGTGTTTTGTAACCATTTACCGCATCGACATTGCTGTATGAGAGGAAATGACGCAGGGCAAGGTTTGTGTGTGTCGTGGGAAGCAGACAACGCTATGACATAGTGTGTAGTTTGTGCTTCCTTTGGAATAAAGCCCTAATACCTTCGCAGGCACCGTGAGGAGCCAGTCCCCTTGCCCAGCCTCCTGCCCGCCTCCCCAGAGCACCCTTTGCACCAGCCGCCCTGGAGAGATACTGATCCTTCTCCTGGGGTGTCTGTCTTCCTGCCCTGTCTCCCACCCCTCAGGCCCCATGGATACCTTCTTCTTATTCTTTATTCACCCCTCCTGCTTGCCCTGCTTGGGGAACATATTCTTCCCATCCATTTCCATCCCCAAACGCTGGCCAAGTGGTTCTCTCTGCCTCACCGGTCACTCTGAGCACCTTGTATGAGGGGGGATGATGTATGTGAGATCCCAACCTGGAATTTGTTTCCTTGCACTGTTCTCACCTCCCGCCCGCCCTTCCTCATCTCTGCCCTACAGATTTCGGACTTCCCAGCAGCCTCCACCATCGCTTTAGCTATTTCCTTGCAATAAAATTCTTAATGGAGGGGCACCTGGGTGGCTCAGTTGGTTAAGCGACTGCCTTTGGCTCGGGTCATGATCCTGGAGTCTCAGGATTGAGTCCCACATCGGGCTTTCTGCTCGGCAGGAAGCCTGCTTCTCCCTCTCTCACTCCCCCTGCTTGTGTTCTCTCTCTGGCTGTGTTTCTCTCTGTCAAATAAATAAAATCTTTAAAAAAAAAAAATTCTTAATGGACTCTGACTGCTAGGTTAGCTCGGGCTGCCCTAACAGGCCTCCACAAAACTGTGTGGCTAATCCAACCACCAGTTTATTCCCTTCATGGCGTCTGTGAGTCGAGAAGTTGGAAAGGGCACAGTAGGCATTTCTCTTTCCTCCCTAGATAGCTGGGGCCTCCACTGGGATGACTTCAGGGACTGTGGGGAGAGGGGTGGGATTCAGCTGACTGGGGGAATCAGACTACCAGGGCTGGGGATCCAAGGCCGAGATGACTTCCTCATACTACTCCTGGCTCTGGGGCTGGGATGGAGGGACCCTGGGCTCAGCAAGACTGCCAGCCGGAGCACTTCCCTGTGACTGTCCTGATGGCAGGGGGGAGGTCCAGTTGCTTAAGGACCCAGTAGGAAACATTCCCTGGTGACAAGGCAGAGCTGTGTGGCCTTTTACAGTCTTACCTCCGAAGCCACTGAGCAGTGTTCCTGCCACAATCCCTTCCTTGAAATAGTCACAGGCCCAAGCAGGTCGAGAGGAAAATGACATAGCCCCAGCCTCTTCATGGGAGGAATGTCAGGAATTAACAGCCATATCTCAAAACGACCACCAGCCATCAGCCAGGGCCCAAGTCCCAGCAAGATGGGCCCAGGTTGACCTTAATCCCCCATAGGATCCTGTGGACATGTCCCCAGCACATCCATAAACCTGAGAGATTGGGTGAGACTCTGGGCTCATGGCAGGGGTGGAGGTGGGGTGAAGATCCCACTTAGAACCTGGATCTGCCCAGAGCCAGCAGGGAATGACATCTCCACTTCCTTATCTGTTCCTGGCTGACTCCCACTCCCACTGAGAACAAAAGTATCCCCCGAGGCTGGCAAAGTCTCATATTTAATGTCTCAATAAATGCCATTAAGTGAGTGAATCAATGCGTGCATGAAGAAATGAATAAAAGGGAACTGAAAATAAAGATAAGCAGTTAAGGCAGGGTGTTTGTTCCACCCCTACCCAGATCCTAGGCTCCATCTCTTCTGTATACCGTACCACTGTTCAGGAATGACAGGGAAACAAATGTGTAAGGAAGATAAATGCACACGCTTATTTCTCTTATCTTTTGCTTTCTAGGCATTGGAGTCAGAGTACCTGGGTTTGAACCCCAGCTTGGCCACTGACCGACTGTGTGGTCCTGAGCACTTCGGTTGACCTTCGTTTCTGTATCTGTAAATAGAAATCATTGCAGCACCTACCCGAGGGATGCTGTAAGGATTGTCTGAGCTCAGACATGTAACATGCTTGGAACCATGCCTAGGATGTTGTAAGAGCTGAGTCAGCTATGACGGTCCTTATCAGGGTCTCCTTTAAGAGTATTATTACTCTAGTTCTTGGTAGCTCTCTCATCAAGGATCAAATTTAGTGCTCAGTGTCATTCTCATTCCAGCTGTCTGATGCAGGAAATCGGTCTGAGGAGCAGATGTGATATCTCAAAGGCTTTGCAACTGCACTGTGCACTGTGGATACTGTGGTGATGAGGTGGCCCTGGCCTTGGGGGGCTGGAGGGTGTCACAGGTCCACAGGCCAGGATGTGAGCACAGTACCAGGAAGCCCTCCCTCCCACCAGGTCCAGGCCTCCATTGGCCGCAGCAGCAGAGGCCGGGGCCTAGGAGCTATAGTAGGCCAGCTGGTGGGTACACATCCAGAGTGGCCCCAGACAGGGCCTGGGGGGCTAGGGAGGAAGGGGATATAGGGGAGATTCGGGGCAGTGGCTTCTTTCCTACTTTTATGGAAATATGTCAACACCCTAGCAACAGGTATGAGCAATCGTTCCAGTGTGGGCCTGTTAACTTCAGCAGCGTAGGGACAATTGGGCCCAACACCAAAAGCCCCGCCCCCTCATGATGTCCTCCTGCAGACACTCCCGGGGCACAGTTATCTGAAATCAGTTAGCTCAGGTTTGAAGAATGGGGCTTGGGCCAGGGCCTGTGGGGAACTCCCACTCATGCCTCTTCTCCGTGTCTGTTAGGACCTGCAGAACTCAAGGGGGGCTCCAGGGACCCCAGAGCTGGTCTGATACGACCCGAGGCCTGGCTGTGGAACTACCTCTGGGTGCTGACTCCAGGATCAAATCTTTGAGGGCTCCTGACCACCCAAGCACTTCTTACTGTGTAGGCAACAGGAAATGTGTAAATAAATTGTGATATGTTCACACAGTGGAATACCTTAGAGCTCTGGTAAACAAAAGACCACAACTTACCACATTAGGTGTTCATGGGTGTAACGGTGAGAGAAGGAAGCCAGACCCAAAGCCAGTCTTACTCAATACAAGGAAGGTGCATTTTTTTTTTTTTTTGGCCTTTTCTTCTTCCTCTTGCCTCCCTCCTCCACATCCTCTTCTTGTTCTCCTTGTCCTCTTCCTCCTCTGCCTTTCTTCTTTTAATTCCTCTCCCTTTTAATTCCTCTCCAGGAAGCCCCTGGGGATTCTGTGCAGAGCACTTGGGGCCCTGCTATATGTCAGGACATTATTGGTATGAACCCACTATGGAAGTCATAAACCCAGGTCTGACCATGGCACTGTCCTGCTCATTGCCTTCTTTTTTTTTTTTTTTTTTTTAAAGATTTTATTTATTTGACAGAGAGAAACACAGCTAGAGAGGGAACACAAGCAGGGGGTGTGAGAGGGGGAGAAGCAGGCTTCCTGCCAAGCAGAGAGCCTGATGTGGGACTCGATCCCGGGTCTCCGGGATCATGACCTGAGCCGAAGGCAGTTGCTTAATCAACTGAACCACCCAGGCGCCCCTGCTCATTGCCTTCTAATGGCAACACATTATACCTGAAATAAACTGCAAACTCATCACCACGATTTAAACCACGGACTGGCAAACTGCATCTGTGGATCAAATCCCACCTGCCATCTGTTTTGTGTGTGTGTGTGTGTGTGTGTGTGTGTGTGTGTGTGTGTGTGTATTTTTAATTTAAATTCAAGTCAGTTAACATATAATGTATTATTAGTTTTAGAAATAGTTTAATGATTCATCAATTTCATATAAAACCCTGTGCTCATTATGTCAAGTGCCCTCCTTAATGTCCATCACCCAGTTACCCCATCCTCCACTCCCCTCCAACAACCCTCAGTTTGTTCCCTAGAGTTAAGAGTCTCCTATGGTTTGCCTCCCTCTCTGTTTTAGTCTTATTTTGTTTCCTTCTCTTCCTCTATGTTCATCCATTTTGTTTCTTAAATTTCCCATATGAGTGAAATCACACAGTACTTGTCTTTCTCTGATTGACTTATTTCGCTTAACATAGTACTCTCTATTTCCATCCATGGCATTGCAAATGGCAAGATTTCATCCTTTTTGGTGGCTAAGTAATATTCCATTGTATATATACCACATCTTCTTTATCCATTCATCCATTGATAGCTAGCTCCGCTCTTTGCACATTATATTTTGGCTATTGTGGACATTATGGCAGAAAAAATCGGGGGACAGTTACCCCTTTGAATCACATTTTTGTATCCTTTGGATAAAGAGCTAGTAGTGGCATTTGTTTTTATCAACAAGGTTTAGTGGAACATAGCCATGTGCAATCTTTACATATTGCCTATGGCTGTTTTCAACTACAAAAGGAGAATTGACTAGTGGTGACAGAGCCCATATGACCTACAAAGCCTTCAACATCTATTACCTGGTCCCCTCATGGAAAAAAAAAATTGCCAACCCCTAGTGAGAAGATCCCACATGATGTGGCCCCTGCCCAGCCCCAGCCTCATCTCCAGGTTCTGCAAGTCTGGTCTCCCTCCCTCCCATTCTCCAAGCACACCCTGTGCTTTCCCCCTACAGGGACTGGGTACCTGTTCCTTCCAGCACTTCCCAAGATTGGTCCCTTCCCATCATTACAGTCTCAATCCTCATGTTCCCAGGGCCCTCCTTGGCCACCAGATCTTACTCCTCACTCTCTAGCTTATCAACCTTATTGATTCTTTTCAAGATTTGTTTTTGTGTTTGTTCTCAGTGAGAATGTAAACACCATCATGGCCAGGATTTTGTCCATCTTGTTCACAGGTGTGTCCCCAGCACAGCACCACAGCCCCTCACAGGGGTCAGTAAATATTAGTTGAACAAACGTATGAAGGGAGGAACGTTTTCTAAAAAACAGCACTAACCAGTGAAGACCTGGTGTAACAGGGCATGTCATTTATAAAGCTGTTACCATCCAATGATCACGTACTCTGCTATTTAATTCCCTTCAACAGCCTGTGCTATTGGCTGTATAATGCCCATTTTCTAGATGAGGAAGCAGAGGCTCAGAATGGTGACTCTACCTGCCTGCAGTCACACTGTTAGCAAGTGACAGAATGAGATCAGAACCATCTGAATTCAGTGCTCAGATTTTCTCTGGTTGCCCTGCTCTCGAACCCAGCCCAGAGGGCTTTGGTTCCTGCTAATACTTGAAAGGCACCAGCCTCCCAGAATCTTCCCTCTGTGGATGAAGCTTCAGAAGGCCACAGAACCCAGCTGGCAGGCAGCATCTTAGAATCTGAGTCCAGGCTGTACATATGCTATTGATCTGCTACCCTCATTCATTTTTTTTTTTAAATCCAAATAAAAATGAAGCCCAGCAGTCAATCTGAATTAATTAGCTTCTCTGGCAGCTGCCATCTGAGAATTAGGGATTATCCTGAGCCAGTAAATCCTAACTGATTCTTTTCTGCAGTGTCAGATTGGATTAAAGGAAACGTTGTGGGTAAAATTAAATGCTACGCCTTTCTTATTGCTTTAGTTGCCCGAAGATAAATGCTTTTCATGATGATAAATATACCATAAATTCTCGTAACAATAACTGAAATTCAAATAAATAGGCTGTGTAACCCCATGCGACTGCAATTTTCCTTTTATAGTCTGCTTGTTTACTGTTTATGGAAGAGACTGCCTGGTCCTTGCCTTTGAGAGATTTCAGAACAGTGGTTAGCCCGGACCTCTTAAAGAAAGCACCAAGCCCAGCACCTGTCTGTATCTTTGATTATGTTCCCTTGATTAAGAGTTTACAAGATCACAAGGTTCTTGACCCAGACAGTTGGAGTGGACACAGGGGTGTAAAGGAAAGGGGAAACAAGAAACAAGAATCTAGGAGCACCTGAGTGGCTCAGTCATTAAGCGTCTGCCTTTGGCTCAGGTCCTGATCCCAGGGTCCAGGGATGGAGTCCTGCATCAGGCTCCCTGCTCAGCAGGAAGCCAGCTTTTCCCTTTCTCACTCCCCCTGCTTGTGTTCCCTCTCTGTGTCTCTCTCTGTCAAATAAACAAATAAAATCTTTAAAAAAAAAAAAGTAGGAAGGAAAGAAAGAAAGACGAAAGGAAGGAAGGAAGGAAGAAAGAAAGAAAGAAACAAGAAACTGGGCAGAAGGCAGGAGCCTTGGGCTGTGGCCCTATAATTTGACCTCGACTCACTTGCTTCATCTCTTTATGCCCCAGTTTTCTCATCTGTTAAATGAGTGTATTAATAACTTCACTGCATACATCATGAAATGTTTTCCCCACACCTAGCTACTGGGCATGAAAAAGGACACAACTTGTTTCTTAGGTTGATTCACGGCATCACAGTGAGTGAATAGTTTTGCCTGGTGTCCGAAGGCCAGTCTAGACACCTGAATCACAAACTACAATGACAGTATGAGGCAGAAATCACCAGGCACTGGCATTTATAAGTCAAATGTTACCTGCAATAAGCAAAAGGTAAAGTGAAACTAACAGGCACATTTCTAGAAATGTTACAGCAGGTTAAGGTGGGAGTTTTGATTAAGGCACCATAATGTAGTAACTATAAAATCCCAAAGATTCAATCTACAGATTCAGTGCAATTCCTATCGAAGTTCAAAGGCATTTTTCATAGACTTAGACAAAAAATACTAAAATTCATATGGAACCACAAAAGATGCTGAATGGCTAAAGCAGTCTTGAGAAAGAAGAACAAAGCTGAAGGTATCATACTTCCTATTTAAAAATGTATGATGAAGCGATAATAATCAGAATAGTATGGCATGACATTAAAAACAGATACGTAGGTCAATGGAACAGAGCAGACAGACCGAAATCAATCCCAAATGTACCAGAAATGATCTCTGACTAGGTACATGAACACGTAATGGGGAAAGGGCAGTCTCTTTAATAAATGATGTTGGGAAAACTGGAAAGCCACCTGCAGGAGAATTTGGATCCTTATCTCATCCCAAGTGCAAAACTCAACACAAAATGGATTAAAGACTTAAATATAAGACCTGAAATTATAAACACCTAGAAGGAAATATAAGGAGAAATCTTCTTTACAGTGGTCTGAGCAATGATTTCTTAGATATGACCCCAAAAGCACAGGCAACAAAACTGAAAATAGACACATGGGAGTGCAACAGGCTGGAAGCTTCTGTACAGCAAAGGAAGAAATCAACAGAATGGAGGGACAACCTATGGGACAGGAAGAATGTTTGTAAGCCACATATCTGATATGGGGTGAATATCGAAAATAAATAACGAACTACAACAACTCAATGGCAAAGCAACAACAATGTAACTATGTTAAAAAATGGGCAAAGAACCTGAATAGACATTTTTCCAAAGAAGTCATCTAGATGGCCAACGAACAGTGAAAAGATGCTCAACATCACTGATCATCAGGGAAGTGCAAACCAAAACCACAATGGAGTATCACCTCGCACCTGTAAGAATGGCTGTCATCAAAAAGACAAAAGATAACAAGTGTTGGTGAGCATGTGATGTGATGAGCACTGGGTGTTACAGGCAACTGATGAATTATTGAACACTACATCCAAAACTAATGATGCACTATATGTTGGCTATTAAAATTTTAAAAAAAGGTTTTCGTGAGGATGTGGAGAAAAGGGAACCCTAGTGCACTGGTGCAGCCACTAAGGAAAACAGTATGGAGAACCTTAAAAGGTTAACAAGCATGCATTTGGGTCCCATGCAGATTGGCCAGGGATGGTCTAGGGTGGTCCTACTTACACTTGTGTGGTCAACTGTTGGGTCAGCAAATCAGTTCTGTGGATCTTGTCTGAGCTCCCTCATGAGTCTGGGACAAATTAGCTGACTCAGTTTTGTTCCATGTTTGTCTCTCATTCCCCAGCAGGCTAGACTAGGTTTCTCGACAAGACAGTGGCAGAGATCCAAGCGAGTGAGCACAGGTGTTCCAGACCTCTCCAGGCCTCTGCTTGGAAAAGGCACATCCTAACCGCTACTGCATTGTATTGACCCGATCAATTCACTAGACCCGTCCATTTTCAAGGAAGGGAAAATAAACTCCGTCTCGTACTGGGAGGACCACTGGAGTCACAATGGAAAGAGGTGTGACTGTGGCAACGCCGGGGGGGAGAATTGTGGCTAATTTTTTAAGAGTCTTCAGTGAACTTGAAATAGTGCCGTTATGGTGGGGCATTGGATTTAATTTCTTGCACCTGACTAAGGAATTTTAAGGTTAAGTTATATGGCTACTTCTAAACAGTCATTAGCAGAGAGAGGGAGTCAAAGGCTGAATTTGGGTGGTCATTGCACTGCCACCAAGAATGGGGTGAAGAATCTGCTTTATGTTTCCTACGAGCTAGAGATGAGTCGCCTAGGAGAGAGACGCCCTCTGTGGCCACGCAAGAGAATAGCCAGGAGGGGCAAGTGGACTCCAAAGGAGAGTTCCGTGCTGAAGATACCACTGAAAAACTAGGAGTGGGGGCAAGGGAGAAGCAGTTGGAAGAACAGGACTTCCCTTCTCTTTTAGGAGCGGTAGCTGGTGGGACCCAACACGGGAATGTTGGATCAATCCTTGACTGTGCTCATGAAGGAATGACCCTTAAATACTCACTATATCCCCAGGGTTTGAAATACCAGCTCATGACAGTATCAGGCAAGTAATAACTTCCTCTGTCCCCTGTCCTGTGTAACTCTCTGAAAAGACCAGAAGCCACTTCCTCAGCAAGTAGAGAGAAAAGGTGAGGAAGAAGAGTGTTGTGATCACACCCATCCCATCCCCTGGAGCCAGGCTAACTGGGGGAGGGGAAGATTTAACTATAAAGCAAGTTGGGCATTTTGGTTATTCTGATTCTGGGAAATTTATTTTTATTTTACTTTTTATTTTATTATTTTATTTAATTTATTATTTCATTTAATTTTATCTATTTTATTTTTAATTTAATTTAATTTAATTTTTTTTATGACAGAGAGAGAACAAAAGCACAGGCAGAGAGAGAAGCAGGCTCCCCGCTGAACAAGAGAGCCCAACGGGGGGCTTGATCCCAGGACCCTGAGACCATGACCTGAGCTGAAAGCAGATGTTTAATGACTGAGCCACCCATTCACCCTGATTCTGGGAAATTTAATTAGCAAATTGAGCCTATGTGTGTAAGTGACTGTAAGAGTAATACCTATGAATGAGCAGAAAAGTAACACCAGAGTTGTCATCCCAGGCAGGGTGGAAAACTCCCCCACTGAATACATTTTAAAAAGGTAGGGTTGTGTTTTTGTTGTATCCTACATGTTGCTGTGTTTACTGTATAGGTTACGGTGTTTAACATTTTCTGCTTCTTTACAGTGACAGAAATTATTGCAGAGTACTTTGTACGATTATACAGTGATATGCAGTAATACACGTATTTCCCTACGGTGAATATTTTTGTGTTTGAAGTTTAAATTTCCATATATTAGACTATGATCTTTGAGAATAGTGATTTTCATATTTCTACAGAATAACAACATTAGACCATATATTTAACATCACTAGTAATCAGGGAGAAATAAGCTAAAACAAGACACTGTTTCCATCTATGAAATAGGCAAAGAGGAAAAAACAACAGTATTCAGATCAGCCTTGGAGCCAGTGCTGTGAGGGGCACAGTCTAATATCCTCCTGAAAGGAAGGGGAGCTGCTGCTGTATTTTGGAAAAACAATCTATTCTATAATATGTATCAAGAACTTTAAAAAGCTAAAAAGGTGAGTCAACTTAAATAAAAAGAGTAAGTTAGCCTCTCTCCCCGCTGTGGGGAGAGGAAAAGTGGTGAAAATCCTGAATCTAGTAGGCAGTCGCTCTCTGGGAAGGAGCTGGGAGTCGAGGAGAGATGTGGGCTAAGCTGGTTTCTGGAAGCTGGTGGTGTCAGCCCGGAGAGGGAGGGAGGGGCCTCATTGGACGGCTCTGTTGGAGGGCCAGGCACCTGGAGGACCGATGTTTCTACAGGGCTTTCTAAGGGTCTCAAGCCAGCTTCATTGTCTGATAGAGCGACGAGAGAGAGCCAAGCGGCTCACCAATGTGTGTGGGCTGTCTCTTGTGTACGCAAGCACAAGCCACACCACACATGAGATGCCTGGTTCAGTCATTCAGCTCCCCATTTCCCCCCCATAAACCAGGTTGACTGGCTAGTCATGAATTTAGGGCCTGGAATGTTCCTGTTCTCAGCCCCGGCTTTGTTATCATGGCGCCCATGTCTCCCATGAAGACAGGCCCTGCCTTTCCACCTCTTGTTCCCCCTCCTAAACAAGCCACCGTTATGTCCAGCCGCTTTCTCTGTTCCCAAACGATGCAGGCCTAGAAGGCTGAAGGAGGAGGAGGAGGTTTCAGAATGTTGTCGCCAAAGCTGTTAGAGGGGGGTAGCACTAGAGGGCACAAGGGACCCCTTCCTACTGTGTTCTCGCATGAGAACAGCCTTGTCCTGCTCCTTCAGGCTGGCACCCTGGCCGCAGAGGGAAAAGCCTTCTGGATGGTGACCGGCTCTGCGGCTGTACTTTGCCTCAATTTTCCAGCCAGTCGGGCTTCATTCTGTCCTGCTATGTGACCGACAGAGCTCTCCGCAGTGCCCCTCATTACAGTCTGAAGGACACAGTGACCTAGTTTTCATGGGGTCGCCAGGAGCCTGGTAGTGTAGCACTGCAGCCGGCGCTAGGGCATTGATGGGGAGGGATGGGGTCTCTGGGTCAGGACCTGATGGGGGTGGGTCTGAGACAAGGGGCCCTGAGCAAATCCTTCAGCTCAGCCGAGGCACAAAAAGCCTTGGAAAGGAAGACGGGCAAAGCCAGTGTGTCTGGCAGGGCCTGTGTCTCTCCAGCCTGCTTTCCCTCTACTGCTCTGCCGGCAGGACCTTCCCAGACCCAGACAGCCTGGAGTGGGTCTGGGTGGGCACGGCCGCTGGGAGGCCCATTCAAGCGGCTGGACCTCGCTCAGGGCAACGTTGTGTGCATGTATCCTTCTGTATGTCTCCACCAGAGCCAGATCACCTGTGACATTCAAAACAGCGCCCCGCCCCTCCCCCCCTTTACCAGCTAGGTCAAATGAGGCACAGTCCTCACTCCGAGCTGGCAACAGATCCTAGTTGCTGGTAGTGACATTCTTTTTTTTTTTTTTTTTTTTTAAGATTTTATTTATTTATTTGACAGAGAGAAACACAGCTAGAGAGGGAACACAAGCAGGGGGAGGGAGAGAGGGAGAAGCAGGCTTCCTGCTGAGCAGGGAGCCGATGCGGGGACTAGATCTTGGGACTCTGGGAACATGACTTGAGCCCAAGGCAGACGTTTAACGACTGAGCAACCCAGGTGCTCCCTTGTAGTACCATTCTTGAGCCTGCAGCCACTTCTCCCCTCGGCCACCAAGCAGGGGTCTACATGGTCCCCCAGGAGGACAGACATGCCTACGGGCACCCTGATGAGGAGGCTTGGTGCAGGTAGCCTGGAGAGCAGGAGCTGTTCTGTCCTGCTCAGAGTAAGTCATCAGGAACGCCTTCTCCCGTGAAATCCCTTTAATTCCTTACACTTACAAACAAAAGGGGATTCTGGTCCCCAAGAGCCACTGATCCCTTAATTACCTCTCCTCGTTTCTTATTAAGGTTACTTGGGACTGAATCACATGCCCTCAAGTGACAGCTCAGCTTCCAGGTCCCAGAGCCTGCCAACAGGCCTTCTTGCACCAGCGCTCATCTCTAATCTTTTTTATGATTATTTTCTGCTTAAATCCATTGTTGCTGCCCAGGGCTCTGACATTTAGCTGCTAAGTGTCTTGTTGGAAGGCACCATCCTGTCTTTCAAAGCAGAAATTCTTTCGGCAGGATCTTGCCCAGGGATAGAGAGGGAGAGGTGTGTGTGGCAGAGGTGGGAGTCACGGGACCTTGGGGTGGAGCCGATTCCCCTGGACGGAGGGCCTTGTGGCCCACACATCTGGGGACAGGGAGAGGAAGCTAGGAGTGGCTTCTCAGAACCATTCTCCCCTCTGAGCTGGGTCCTGACTCTTCTTGGTCCTGGTGTGGTTTGGGTTATCCCAGCAGCTGACTCTTTAGATAAGGATTCAAGTGCAAGCAGCCCATTTAGGGTGATCCTGGGGCACAGTGGTGAGATGGGCACGAGGGACAGAAGAGGACAGGCACCGCAGCCGTGCAGGATGTGCCACCAGGCTGGGATGCTGACTGCTCCATTCTCCATCAAGGGCCTGGGTGGCAGGGACAGAATTCTCCAGCCTCTAGGCTTGCCCTGTGTATTGCTGCAGGACAGAATCCCTGATACAGAACATTTGGAGCAGGATGGGGGGTGGGGGGTTGCAATATGCAGTCTTCTGCTGGTGGAGATGGAGGTCCCTGAGGTCAGAGCCGAATCTGATCTGGGAGGTGTCCATGCCTCGACCCCCCACCCCATGCAGCTTGGTGGGCTCCT
>PITA01008557.1:0-38590 GCA_004023965.1 Spilogale gracilis | reverse complement strand
TAAGAAGATTTATTGTAAAAAAAAAAAAAAAGACTGTATCAAATATACATAGCATTACATTTGCCATTTCAACCATTTTCAAGCATACAGCTGCATCCTTAAGTGCCTTCACGTTGCTGTGTGGCATTTTTTTTTTTTTAAAGGTTTTGAATGTTTCTTCTTAGTAAGGGCCCAACAACTCTGATCTATTCTGGGGGGCAGTTGGTGCACGTGTTCTCACGGTTGGTCGGCAGACAGGAAAAGCGTGCTTGGGGAGGGGTCGGGAGCCGTCCCAGGACCGAGGCAGTGGGGGGGGCCCAGCTGCCCTGCCAGCAGCCAGTGCGGCCACGTTGGCCTGATCCGTGACTTGGAGAAACACTTAATCCCAGGCTTGAGGGAAGTGCTCTGTGCTGCTGGTGGAATTTCTTTTTTATCCGGGGCCAGCATGTGTTCTAACCCCGAAATAGCTCCCTGGTCTGAACGCATGTGGCTCCAGGTTTATTTACAGCCATCTCACTGAGGGGTGTCCCTTTCCCCTGGCTTCCTCGAGGAACAGCTGTGGACAGACACACCGGACAAGTCGGGCCAAGGTTGAAACCATGATCCCCGCGTCATCTCTCTGTCTTCTCTGCCTTTGCTGTTGGGCCCAGGGTCCTGGACTGCACCGCAGGGGTCCGGGGGTGCTGAGGATGGCAGGACACAGATCTGGGGTCTCGGCATTTCTCTTGCCCCTCAGAATGGGGGGAGTTTCTGGGCAGCAGGTTGTTCCACTGGAGACTCAGCCTGTGGCTCCTGTGGGCAACTTGTAGCTATCCCTACAGTATGTGGCTCAGCCTTGTCCCAGTGGAGGCAGAGGCTGGAGACCCAGTGGCCTCATTCTCCATTTTGGTGAGGGAGGGGTCCGTTCCCGGGAAGCCCTTTCTGAGAAAACATTCGGGGCCAGGATCTGGGTTTGGGTGAGAAGGTTATTAGACTGTTGTTTTTTTTTTTAAGATTTTATTTATTTGACACAGAGATCATAGGTAGGCAGAGAGAGAGAGCAGGGGAAGCAAACTCCCTACCGAGCAGAAAGCCCAATGTGGGACTCCATCCCAGGACCCTGAGATCATGACCTGAGCTGAAGGCAGAGGCCCAACCCCCTGAGCCACCCAGGCGCCCCAGTTATTAGACTGTTGCAGAGCTATCCACATGTGATCTTTCAGGCAGCTGCGGGTACGATGAAAGGCCGAAGGGGTCCCCGTGATTGGTGCTCTGTGTAGCCACCAAGGAATTCTGTTTGTCTCCTACAGATATTAAGTCTTTCTGTTTTTGGTGCTGTTTCTTCCTCTCCATATCCCTGTGTCTGCTTCTGTGTCTAGGTATGTTTTCCTGTGTGTCTCTGTGTCTGTATCTCTGAGCACCTCAGTATCTTGCTGGCATTCTGGGTCTGTGTGTGTGTGTGTGTGTGTGTGTGTGTGTGTGTACGTGTGTGTGTGTGTGTGTGTGTGTGTGTCCTTCTCTTGCTCTTTCTCCCACTCTTTGTTCTCTGGCTAGTTTTTAAAGATTTTATTTATTTATTTGACAGAGAGAGAGAGAGCACAAGTAGGCAGAGAGGCAGGCAGAGAGAGAGAGGAGGAAGCAGGCGCCCTGCTGAGCAGAGAGCCTGATGAGGGCCTTGATCCCAGGACCCTGAGATCATGACCTGAGCCGAAGGCAGAGACTTAACCCACTTGGGCCACCTAGGCGCCTGTATTTTCTCTTCCTTATCTGGCTCTCTCGATCTCTTTCTCTCTCTGTGTCTGTCCATCTCTTTCTCTGTCTGTCTCTCACTCTCTCTTTGGTCTAATCCAGAAACCTTGACATGGGGACATGGGTGAGTCAGGACTGGTTGTGACTACAAGCCACAGGAAAACCAGCCAGGGCTGGTCTGTCTGAAGGGGAATGATCAGTTTATTTCCTGGAGAAGCCTGGGCATACAGTCTGTCCAGCCCTTCTGCCTTGTCCACCCCATGGACCCTCAGGAGAACTTCAGTCCCAGTCATCCCCACCATGACCTCCCCCTCAACACATCTGCATCATGGGGCTTTCTTGAGCTGTGCAAAGCAGCTTTATACTCAGATGGCATCAGACCCAACAGGGAAGAAAAGGTGCATGAGACAATCCAGTCTCAAGAGATGCTTAGGATTTATGTGCAACCAATTAAGAAATCAAATATACAGAACATTGGAGTAGTTTCACTCGATCCCTAAATGTCTAGATGGTCACAAACAATCCAAAAGATCGTACTGGGCAAATTTATATTTGGGGGTCGCTTATAATTGATGCATTGGTGGCCTTCACCTTTACCTGTGCATTTAGGGGATGTGGGAACTGGCATGTCCGCTAGGGAGCAGCCCCCATGCCTCAAAGACCAAGGGACCCCCAAGTGACAGCCGAGGGGGCCAAGGATCTGTCCCTCTCCCACCTGATTCACACTGCCCACCACCTCACCCCCTCTTAGGCTAGACATGCAGACCTCTCCTATTAGCCAGGGACTGCAGGGTCTGGCCTTGACACACCTGACTGAGCCCTCCTTTCCTCTGCAGCCCTGCCCCTAGGTGGTCACAAAAATAATGTCATCAGGGAGAGGGCTGAGACAGGTGACAGTGTGCCTGCAGGGACAGATGGTGGGCAGAGCATCGGGGCTGCTGGCATTTGGGAATGGCTTCATCCCAGAGGGGCAACTGACCAGGTTTTGGGCTTAGATAAAGCAGGAAGGCCCTCCAAACTGACGCCTGAAGGCCTTGCCATGGAAATGGGTGTGGAGTGTGTGCAGAAGGAAAGCGGAGGGACCAGCCGCCTGTGGCCTGGGAGATCAGTCTGAGGGCATGGAAGGTACTTGAGCAGTGGGTGACAAGCAAAATAGTATCTTATGTAGAAAGAGAAATTTGGCAACTCGGGGATTGATGGGCAGTATGGGAGGTAAGATAGCAGCTAGAAGTCAGGCTGTCAAGTGACACCTTCATGAGCGGGAGCCAGTCTAAGGAGGTTCTGCCCATCCCCACAGATGTAGTACTGGCTTAGGCGTGTGTGTGCACGTGTGCCCGCCTCTGTGTGTGCCTGTGTGCATGTGTGTGTGTGTATAAGTGTGTGGGGTTGTAGCACTCTTAGACTAAATTCCCATCTGTGGCTGCTCCCCTCCCCTCTCTGTTGCTCCCCGCAAATCCTTCACTCTGTGCGCCTACAGGAAGAAGTGGGCAAAGAAGATAGGAAGGGGTTTTCCCAGGTGGTGGGAGGGGAGGAGGGTCAGGAAGACTGGGCCCAATACACATTCTCTCCTCCCCCATGGAGGTGAGGGACTTAGAGATTCCAGCAAATCCCCTCCTGCTTGTTCATGCATCAGTGTTCTTCATGCTAATCCACCAATGACTCGGTTGTCCACCGAGAATGGCTACGCCACAGGCCATACGGCCCCACAGTGGAATAAAAAGAACGGCTGGGGAGACCTGAAGCTGTGGGCCTGTCTACAGATGGTACGTGGAGAGACAGAGGATGCGCCCCTGAAAAGTACGCTCTGCAGAATTCATCCCTATGAAGTCCCAGAACAGGAGAAAGCATTCCTGGTGATGGAAGATGCATCAGTGGTAACTGAGGTGAGGTAGTGGGGTGCCTAGGAGGGTGGGAGAGCTTTCCGGGGAGAGGGGAGTACTCTGTGTCTTGATGGGGCCATTGTTATGTGGGACAAACACCTGTCAAAACTCACTGAGTTGAATCTTTAAGATCTACTTTACTGTATGAGAATCCAAATTTAGTTAAGAAAAAAATAGGCTGCCAATTATTTAAAAAGAAAAAAAAGGAAAGCAAAGAGGGGAAAGGAGGGGAGCAGAAAGAGTAGAATGTGGCTCAGCTTCTCAAAGGACCACTCAGGGTAAATCGAGGCATCCACCAAGCCTGAAAGCAAGCCTGCTGAACATGATACTCCACTCAGCCGCTATGGCTGTCTGGACAGGTGGGCTCCGGCCAGGGAGGGAGGCTCCTAAAGACTGTGCACCTCGGGTGCCTCCCAGCTCACTAGCCCCGGCGTGATGTCGCCCTGGGCAGAGCCTCCCAGGCTTCAGGAGAAGGCATCCTGATTTGGGGTCAGATCTCGCCGTTTTTAATGTTGGCGACTATAGTAATAATACTCCGCTGTTGACTAGAAGCCTTACTGCTAATATCACTTAAGACACATGTGGCGCCTGGGTGCCTTAGTCGGTTGGGCGTCCGACTCTTGATTCCACCTCAGGTCAAGCTCTCAGGGTCCTGGGATCGAGTCCCACTCAGCGGGGAGTTTGCTTGAAATTCTCTCTCCCTCTGCCCCTCCCGCTGCTCACATGCTCTCTCTCAAAAGACAGATTTTGTATGTGTGTGATATACCATATTCCTATAATAATATCTCACCTTTTCTTAAGTTTTTTTTTCTTTTTATTTCTAGCCTGTATGGTCTGTGAGCTTTTTCGAATTGTTGCAAATCTCCAAAACAGTTTCCCAATATGTTGACTGAAAAAGGTCCGCACTGAAGTGGCTCCGCCCCAGCTGCCCCTCGTGCAGTGGGCCCCACGAAACCCCTCAGCTGGTGCCCACTGACCACCTCGGAGCGCTTCCGCGGACCGCAGGGCTGCCGGGATGCTCGCGCCTCTGGGCGCACGCGCACTGCGAGCTCCTGGCGTCCCACGGGTCACGCGCACGGCACGGCGGAGCAGCCAGGCCTGAGTCCATAAGCGGCCGTCGGGGGCCAGGAAGTGAGGAGAGGGAAAGGTTGAGTGGGAAGGACTTCTAAGAGAGAACATCCTCTCTGAGATCAGATGTGTGTTTGTATTTCCTCCTCTGCAGCCTGGGAGAAGGGGCCAAGGTTCAGGTTTGGCTGGAATGCCCCTCCCCCCCTCCGTGTGAGGAGAGCCCCACGGGAGGCCTCCCTAGAAAACAGCACCCTCTCTGCGCTGTCGGGGATACCCCCATATTATACCCCAGCCATCACCCGGTGCCCCCACTCACCCCAAGCCTGGGAGTTGTTGGGGCCCCCCTCCCTCTCTCTCCTCAGGCCCCATGGTTCCCATGCTGGGCCCAGGAAGTAGTCAGGTGGTGGCTCCCTTCCCACTCTTCAGGCTCCTTGCCTAGAAAATGGGTATCACAGCAGCCGCGGGGACTAAGTGAAGCCATATCCACTGAGGCAGCCGTGTGTGTTCGCCGCAGAGGCAGCGCGAAATCAGAACCGTGGCTGCTCACGACAGAAACCACCCCAAGTGGGGGTGGGGCATGAAGAGGGACCTTTCCCCCCTGCCTGCCGCTGAGCACCGCGGGGCTGCCCCCATCCCAGGTGGGCCCAATGGGGAGCGCCCAGGTGCTGGAGGGAGCCAGTGTGGTTCATGGCCTCTCTAAGTCTCTTATTGCGAGACTCCAGGCAAGTTATTTCAGCTTTGTGTGCCTCAGTTTCTTCTCTAAAATAGGATGAGACCACCACCTACCTCAATGGGACGTTTCAGTGATTTCGTGATTAATATATGTAAAGCACTCCCCGGCCTAGCTCATAAATGCTTGCTGAGTAGGCCTTCCCTGCAGGGAAAACAGTTTAAGGCCAATCACAGAAGGATGTTGATAAAAGACTTTCCTATAAGTAAAAAAACCTGAGTATTCATTCTTAATTGAGTCACTGCAGGTTAACAATGTAGAGATTTTATTCTCAAAGAGGATGTGGGCACAAATCCCAGCTCAACTATGCACTCACCACTGGTGGCCAACTGGAGTATTGTTCTAGGCTTCTGGCCCTCCCTCCCTCCCTTGCAGGCTTACAACCCCGCCTCCTGGGTCATGTGACTCACTTTAGCCTTATGCTATTGGCAGACTTAGTGCAGGCCCAAGTCTGAGAGGCCCAAGTCTGAGTTGTGTGTGCACAGTGGGGCTTACTCACTTGCAGGGCTGCTCTCACCATGGGAAAAATGTATCGTTGCCTACTAGTGACATTTTAGAGAACCTTACATAAATTATCTCTAATTCCAACCACTGTCTTAGGAGAGTGTCTTATCCCATTTTGCAGATGAGGAAACTGAGGCCCCACTGGGGTCCCAGGACTTTTTTCTCCAATCACACCCCTCGTTGGTGACACCAGGAAACATCACACCTCTGGATGGAGGGCAGAGCTTGGATTTGAGCTTCCCCTGGATCAGACTCTGTTGAAAACACCCCATCCCTTCCATTAGGCATCAGTAGGTTCCAGAGGATGCCTGCATTTTCCTGCTGAAGCAGGCAGGGGCCTTGAAGAGGTTTTCTCAGAAAGAAAACATTTGCCTCAGTGAACCTAATTAAGTGTGGTTAGTGTGTCTGGAGGGAATGAGCCGCTCCTGACTGTCACCGGGAGGTTTAGAAGTTGACAGTTGATAGAAGATAATTTCTTGAGAAAGGCTGAAGCCTTTAGATGCTGCCTCCAGGAGTCCTCAGGTGTCCAGAGAGGAGAGACAGTGCTTGTCTGCTGATGGAGAAGGAGAGAGGGAGTGTGGACAGGAGTTCTGGGGTTGGGGAGTGTGCAGGACCCCTGAATCAGATTCGTCACCAGTCAGCTTGTCCCCTAGTGTCCCAGGGTCCAAATGAAACTCACAGCCTTTGAAGTTGGCTGTGGGGGGGGGGCGGGGAGAAGTCCGATGGCGGGGGGACAGAGGCAGGAAGTGGCTGAGGACAGATTTTACTGCCTCAACCAACTGGCCCCATTCTCACCCAGGTCCGGGAGGGTGGGGAGTTGAAACCATCTCAAGGCAAAATTCCCATGTGCAAGTTGTTTCTTCCCAGGACCCTGATGTGCTACAGACCTTCATCCTATCCCTTTCTCATTATGACCCCTGCAGGTATGTACTGCCACTGCCATTCACTGATGGAGAAAACAAGACTCAGTGAGATTAAATGACTTGACCAAGGTCACCCCACTGACTGTGACATCTGGGTATTTGTGTATGGCATGCTTTTTGGGGAAAGTGAGATTCAGTTCCTGTGTCTGCCCTGCCTATAAGCAAAAAGATCTATGGGACTCCTGGCCTGGCTTCTGTTGGGTTGAAGAACATGATACCTTATTTAATTGGCATTAGAGGTTGTGATATTTGTCAAGTCTGTTTGCTAGAGCTCACTAGTTGAAGCATTTTGATTTTGGTAATTGTCGATGACGAGGTGAAAATCGCTCTCAAATGCATGCTATCTGTTGTCTTGTTGAGGTGTATGGGCTGCAAGTTCAGTCTTTTCTGGGAGATTCTGGAAGCTATTATGAAGGGTGCTCAGCGGCAGTAGTACAGATGCCCTCTCGATTGCTGGCAGGAATGGGATTATTCATCTGGCACTGAAGAGCTGCATTTTGAACTTTCCAGGCTGTTTCTCCAGCCTCAGCCCCGTGGCTCTACACTGTCAGCTGTAAGTCCAGCTGCTGTCAGAGGCAGTCCCCATGCCCTCCACGCTGCTGTGGACAGGAGTCAGTGTGGCCCAGCCCTTAGGTGGGTGTAAAGTGTGCATAGAAATATGTAAGGCAATGGCTGACGGGCCTTCTCTGGGGACTTTGTGACACGATAGATGACTGTCGCTCCTCCGTGTCTTGTCTGCTTTCTTCCCGACTCTCAGTTGTGTTCCTGTCTGTGGCACTCCAGGTATTACACCCAGATAAGTGAAGATTTGCGCATGATGGTGGAGTAACGGTGATGAACATCCGTGGCTGGAGGTGAGCAGAAAAAGTCAAGTCCATGCATCAAAGGCCTTTTAAGAGCCTGTACACCAGTGCAGTTAGCAACTTTATTTTTGACAGCCCCAAACTACCAGCAGCCCTGATGTCCTTCAGTGGATATGTGGATAAACAATCTGTTAAACCTACACCATGGAATCCTTACACAGCAAGACAGGGAGTGAGCGATTGATACACACACCTTGAATGGATTTTAGGAGAATTAGGGCTGAGGGGAAGAGCAGTCCCTGAGGGGGGGTCACATACTGATTCAGTTTATAGAACACTCTCAAATGAAATGATGGTAGCAGTGGAGGGCAGGCCACCAGGGGTTCAGGTGATAGGGAGGCCGCAGCTATAGAGGGGCAGGAGGGGGTCCTCAGGTGTCTTGACTGTGGCCGTGGCTCTGCAGATCTGTACATGGGGCCATAGTTCACACAATCACATACACATACACTCACACACAGAGACACACACATGAGTGCATGTGACAAGGGGTGAAGTCAGAGTTAAGACCTTCAGTGTACTTGATAGTAACTTACCAACATCAATTTCCTGGTCATGAGAACTGTTCTCCGGGTGGGAAGATGTTATCATCAGAGGGAGCCGGGTGAGGGGTGATAGGAACTCTCTGCATACTATTTTGGCAATCTTCTTTCAAAAGATTTTATTTGTCATAAAGAGAGCACATGAGCAGAGAGAGTAGCAGGAGTTTGCTGTGGGGCTTGATCCCAGGACCCTGGGATCATGACCTGAGCTGAAGGCATATTTAAGATTGAGCCCCACGAGGTATCCCTATTTTGGTGATTTCTGTGTGAGTTTAACATTTCAAAATAAAAAGGCGAGTTTCTTTCTTTATCTTTTTTCTAACCTGTGTAAGAGGGGTGCCTGGATGGCTGAGTCAGTTGAGAGTCTGGCTCTTGATTTCAGCTCAGGTCATGACCTGTGGGTCATGATATCAGCCCTGTGTGCCCTGCCCTGCACTCAGTGCAGACTGCTTAAGGTTCTCTTTTTCCCTCTGGCCTTTATTCTCCCCTTAAAAAACAAAACAAAACAAAACAATATGCCTATTTAAGAGGGGCCAGTAGAAACCTTGTGTTCTCATTATCTCTCCCATCTTTCCACCCAATTGTGAACTTTCCATTTATGTATAATGTTGAAATATAAAAATCACCTTTTCCAAGTTCTTTCTGGTTTATTATTATTTTTTTTAAAGATTTTATTTATTCATTTGGCAGAGAGAAACACAGCAGCGAGAGAGGGAACACAAGCAGGGGGAGTGAGAGGGGAGAAGCAGGCCTCCCGCCAAGCAGAGAGCCCAATGTGGGGCTCGATCCCGGGTCTCCAGGATCATGACCTGAGCCAAAGGCAGTCGCTTAACCAACTAAGCCACTCAGGCGCCCCTATTATTATTATTTTTTAAAGATTTTATTTATTTGACAGAAACACAGCCAGAGAGGGAACACAAGCAGGGAGAGTGAGAGAGGGAGAAGCAGGAAGCCCGATGCTCAGCAGGAAGCCCGATGTGGGACTCGATCCCGGGTCTCCGAGATCATGACCTGAGCCGAAGGCAGTTGCTTAACCAACTGAGCCACCCAGGCACCCTCTGGTTTATTATTTTCATAATTATAACCATAGTTATTATTCGTCATGATTTTTTCTGAGCTCTTTCATTTACCCAAACCAATGACCCAGATTTGTAACATCTATGAGACCAGAGGAGGCTAGGGTATGGAATGGGCTGGCAAGAATGGTGATTAGACTGTCATTGCCATAAAGACACATTTGTTATTTTTCTTCCCTACTACCTCCTCCCTAGTGCCTGGAATAGTGTCTGAAATGCTCAGTAAACATTTGTTAAATGCATGTATGTGGGTCCAGAGGTATGTGTCCCTGTGACCCACGGCTCTGCAGGTGTCCTTTCCTTGGGTACTCACAAGTATATTTGACTGTTTGGCGATGGAATACAGTTTTATTGAGTGAGAAGAGGGAAAGGGAGGGAGGGGGACAAGGTGGGGAAGTAGAGGAGGGTATGTACTGAACATAGTATAGAATGTTCTTTCCAGCCTCTTCCCAGGCAACCTGCCCTCCCAGGGATGGACCGTAACCACTCTCTAATGTCTGTCACTAGAGACTCATTTTTGTTTTTTCTTGAACTTTATCAAAATGAAATCCTATCAGGTATTACTCCTTGTCTGGTTTTTGTAGTTGACCCTTCTGTCTGTGAGCTTCATCCATGTTATGTGTAGCACAAGCTCATTCTTTTGTACTGCAGAACACCTTCCCATTGTACGGCTGTTCCACCGTTTTCTCGTCCATTCACTTGCCAATGGACGGGAGTTATTTCGATCTGGGGCTATAACAAACAAGGCTGCTCTGAGTGTCTGTAAGTCTTCTTGTGAGACATGTATTTCATTGCTTGAGTAAATACTTAGGTGTACGGTTGTTAGTAGGTATGTTTGACTTTATTAGGAGCTGCTGAATTGTTTTTCAAAGCCCTTGCACCATTTTATACTCCCACTAGAAACCAAGAGTTCTGGTTCCTCCACTTCTTTGCCCCCTTCCCCCTGCTAGGAACAGAAGCAAGAACAGATTGTAGTCTCCCTCTCTTCTCCCCACTGTGGCTGTTTGTGTAGCGCTCAGACCTCATGCTCTGGAGGGATGGTGAGTGGGGCCTGTACCCCGAGCTCTGGGACTCCCCACTCTAGACCCCTGTCCAGTTATGACCTCTAATTTCATCAATAAAGAGACAAGACTGGCCCAAGGTCACCCAGGGAGAAGCAGGGCCAAGGCAGAAACTCACATTCTTTTTTTTTTTTTTTTAAGATTTTATTTATTTGACAGAGAGAAACACAGCCAGAGAGAGAACCCAAGCAGGGGGAGTGAGAGAGGGAGAAGCAGGCCTCCCGCGGCGCAGGGAGGCCAATGCGGGACTCGATCCCGGGTCTCCGGGACCATGACCCGGCCCAAAGGCAGTTGCCCAACCAACTGAGCCACCCGGGCGCCCCAGAAACTCAGATTCTTATGTCCAGCTCCTGTTCCTTTCTGACACCAGAAAGTTCTAAGACTGCTTTCTTTCCTTTTATCCCAGCCTCTCTGCCTTTACTCATGCTGTTCTTTTGCAGTGCCAATCTCCCTAACTTCCTATCTGACACTGCCTGGCTTTTCTGAGGTGATTCCTTAAATCCGAGCTTTGAACAGCTCGGAACAGATTTTCTAGAAGCCTTAACCTCCAACAAACACAACCCTAGAGTGGGAAGAATGTCCCAGAGAGACCTCAGAGTCCTCAGACCTTACCGTGGGGGACTCTCCCTGAGGTCCTTCCCCAACAAGCAACTTCTCCTGCTCCCTGTCTGCTCAGGACCTCAGCTCTGCACACAATGCTGCTCCTGCTGTCCAGAATACCTTCTCCAAAACCACCTGGTCAGCTCCAAGTTGCAGCTCACACTCCACTTGCTTGGGCAAGCCCACTGGCTACCCCTTCTTCCTGGGTTAGGGCACATCCCTCCTCTACTCACGAGTCTGCTTTTTCTGGATTCACAAATTGTCATACTTGGACTTGTCAGGAGATATACATGAGGTGGGGGCAAGTCCGCCAAGGTCAGTCCCTTGGCTGGGCTGCGTATGTGGCCCTCGGGATGCACCCCAGTCTACCACATATGGGTTCCTAGTAGAGGGCTCATGTGACCTGTCACATCCATGAAAAGAGCAGTGAAGTTTACACCTTAGAAAAGTAGTTTTATGGCCCTTCCTCATGGCCAGGGGCCGGGGGTGTATTGGCCAGTGTCTCCTGGGCATCTGCCATGAGTCATGCCCTTTCCTCACTTTAATTTACCTGCTCCTCACACATGTCCCAAGAGGCAGACAGTGTATCCCATTCCCAGGTAAGAAAGTGGAGGTCCAGAGAGATGCAAGATGTTCAAGGGTACACAGCTTATGTGGGGCAGAGGTTCTTCTTGAACCCAGATTCATTGTCTGCACAATTCCATATTCCTGCCTCACACACCTTTTCCATAGAAAGGCTCCGTGCTCTGCGTTCATAATAAGACAGTTGCACAAGGTATGGTGTATGGACCAAAATTAGTCAGAAATTTTGCAACCGGATGTATATAGGAACATTTAGGTCACTCACTGAAGGCTGATTTGTCTCTTTGAAGAAAAGGGTCTATGTCTCCAGGGTGGCTTTGGTCATAGACATCATGAGCTGACTCACAGTTATGGGGTTCTTTTCCAGGTGTTTCTGAGAAAAGATGTCCAGGTACAGAAGTTGTTTTGCAACCCTCAGAGCTCAGGTAACATTGGCAAAGAGATGGGGCAGACCAGAACTTTCCTGGGGGTGGGGGCAAGGTGAGAGAGAAGAGGCAGTCTCGGGGGGAGGGGGGATACCAGGTTAATTCATGGCAGGTGGTAAAATGCCTGCTCCTTCTCCATTTGTTCGAATGAATTTCCATGGCCACCTAGCTGAAATTTTGTCCAAAGAGCATTCTGGGAAAAGAACTTGCAAAATCCCTCTCAGATGGAAGCTTGTCTCTCCTCCAACCCTGGTCTGGAAATTTCCTTTGGAAGCCACCCTCCTGGCCTTCCAGGTGTGCCTTCTGCTCCTGGACATCTGACCAGGCCTCACTTCTTTGGCTAGGAGTTCATCTAGATCTGTGGTGGGTTAAAAGCCACTTTTTCTCATTGCATCTTTCTCTGAACGACAGCTGTGGCTTTGAGCAGTTCTCCTCTTGGCTGAATGAAGTCCTCCAAGACATGTGGCCAGTCAGCTCTGTGCACTCTTACAGAGGTGGGTAATAATATGGCCATTTCTTGGAAGAATCCTCTGAATTTTTAACCTGTAGGCACTGACCCAGTCATGGGTCATGGGATTAATTTAGTGGGTCATGTCCAGCACTAATAAAATAAGATAGAAGGTATCAGAATCAGAAGGCATCACGTGTGGCATGAGCAAGTTTGTTTTGGGAACCGTCTTTTTCAGTTGCATGTGTGAGTGTGGGAGTTCTGGGTGTGGCAGAGGCAGCTGACTGGCCGCCAGATCTGTGCTCCCCTCCCACAGAATACATGTGTCCCTTCATGGGGGGCGGGGCGGTGTGTCCTGCTAGGAGTGACTATTCCCATACTCTCGCCTCTAGGTGGGGCCCCTGGCTGACTTGCTCTCACCAAGATTGAAAATGACATGTTACTTCTGGGTCAAGATGGATAGGTTCACGGATCACTGTGTGGAGGAGAGTCACCCACAGACCATGAAACCTTGCATTTGCAGTTATATGAGGAAATGAACCTTTTCTTTTCTTTTCTTTTCTTTTTTTTGGACTTTTGTTTTGTTAAGCCACTGACATCCTGGGACCTAAGTTATAGACCCTAAGGTTATCCTGTGTTGTGTGCTGTAAAATGTGTTTTTCTTAATGTGGGTCATAACATTTTCATAATGTGGGTCAAAAAAGCTTGAAAAAAGTACCTAATCTAAACTCCTTTATTTTTCACACAGAGAAACCAAGTATCAGAAACTATGAGGGGCTCCTCAAAGTCTTCTGAATGAGTTGGGGCCAAACCTGCCTAAACAGGAGGATAAACGCTTGGCCTGGGTGGCCTGTGTGTCTTGCTTAAGGGAGCAGAGCTGACTGTAGGAGCTGCGGACCCCCGGACAGTGCTCCTCCCACACCTACACACGTGTGGGGCCATGGAACTGACGTTTGTGCTCTGCTGCTGGGGACCTCTGCCTGCAGCTGGGGGCAGGAAGGGTGAACTCTGTTTGGCCTGCTGAGCTCTCACCCAGCTTCTGCTCAGGCTCTGTGGTTAACATCTCTGTGGCACACCGACAGACTTTCTCTGAAAGTCTGAGTTTCTCTGAATCTCTGAGGTGCAGGATTCTGAGAAACTCAGCAGCAGCCTGGCCACCACACGCCCAGGAATGACATCTCTGTATTTCACCACACAAGTGAGTTTGGGCCTTGGTGCTGACGCAGACATAGGCGGGGGGACCACACAGAGGCCCCTATGCTCAGGCATCCTGCCGACCAGCAGAGCCTGGCTGCCCCTGGGGCTCGAGGCCACCCTCAGACCTGCGGTGTGAGAGAGCAGGACTTGTGGCTTCCCCATCGGCTATCCCCGTGTGGTTCCTGTAAGAGTTAATAATGCACGTGGCAGCTGGACACAGTACTTGGTACTTAACAGACTTGATTCTACTCACAACACCCCTGAGAGGCGACCACACTTGGCCTTCTCCCCAGCATGTTACGGGCCAGGAAATGGAGGCTCTCAGAGCTCCCTTGTCATACTCAAAAAACCCTCTTAACTGGTTGACAGTGGTCTGGCGCCCTGGCATCTTGAGAGTTAACACAGGCAGTGCTTGGGGGGTGGGGGCTGGAATTCGATGGCATTAATTCTCCTCCAAGTGAGTGGGGGTTGGTCAGGAATAGTGACACTAGCCTCTATCTCCCTCTAGTCTGTCAGAGCTGGCTCTGGTTCTTTCCCTAGGGGTAGTGTTTGTGGGAATGAGAGCAAAGGATGACAAAGAGGCTTAGGAAAAACCTGGGGCTAGCTGGGTCTCAAAGTCTGGGGAGAAAAGGGTTTCCCAGCCTCCCAACTCCTATATCCTAGGGCCCCTTGGGTTACCCCCTCAGCTCCTCCCCCTCCATACAGGGTTCCTGGGTCATCACCACATCCAGGGGTCCAAGCTCAGTCACTGCAAGGCAAGGGTGGTCCCGCTGTGTCTCTGCCCAGGGGGTAAAGGAACTGGACTTTCTGAAGAGTTTCTACTACATTATTGTCATCTGAAATTATGGCCTTCATTCATTCACAGAGGCAATGCATTGAGTAAGAAGATGTTGCCTATTTCCCCCACTGAACCCCAAGCTCCCTGAAGACAGGGTCCTTATGTATCTTGTTCACTACACTTCTATAGTAAGTGTTCAATAAATATGGATGAATGAAGCACAGGCCCTCTCTTCAAGGAGGGAAATGCAAGTTCTGGGCTTAGAGGGCTGGGAAAGATAGATGGTCCCAGATGAAGGAGTTTAGAGGAGGGTTCTTCCTAACAGGAGAACCAAGCGGCACTCAGAGACCTTGGAGGATTGGAGGTTTATTTAATGCTGGAGGGCTCAGTGGAGAGTCTTCTCCCAAGGTCTGAGCCTGAGCACAAACAAAGGGGGTAGTTTATACACTTCCATATCTGCTGCTCTGGCTCCTGTGGCTAGCAGGGTAGGAGGGAAAACCTGGAATGGCTCTGAGGCCGGGACTGGGAATCCCCTGCTGGATTGGTCAGCCGCTTTAGAATACAGATTTCCTTTATCATTCCCCCCTTTGATGCCCCTTGAGACACCTAGTTTAGAGGGCATCACCTTTATTTTTCAAGGGACGGTAGTAGGTAAGGAGTCTGATCTTGGCAATTTGAGCAGTGATAAACCTAGTAAAGGCACTAAGAATACAAGGGCGAAATGCTACTGTAAGGAGGAGCATAAGGAGGGGGCCGATGAGGGGGGTGAACCAAGAGAACCATTGTGAGAGGGAATCCCACCAAATTACCTGTTGGAGTGCTTCCTACTGGTGATTTACTTGTTCCTGTAATTGGGTCAGAGCTTGGACCACCCCTGACTCATTAGTATAGAAATAGCTCTCCTGTAAGAAGAGGCAGAGTTCCCTTTGCGCAGCATGAACAAGTCAAGCCTGCACCTGTTTTGGAGGACCACTGAGGATAGTGAATTGAGTTGGCATTGCAGGGCCAGAGCTGACTGAAGGCAGAAAAATCTGCCGTGAGTTGTTGAGTTAGGCCCTGGTACGGAACCTGTGATATCGTCGTGATGAAGGCAGCTCCCGACACGGCCAGCAGGCTCACGTGAAGGGGAATGGCGGTGCGGGAGCATCGGGGGTGGCTAGGAGGTCTCCATGTAAGGGGAGCCTTGCTCCCGGGGAGGACTGAAAGATCGGGTAAGAGTCTGATGAGCATGTGTGATAGATCATGCAGGGTGGTGCAGCTGTACACACCTTGATCACAAGCCAGAGAAGTGGTGGTGGTAGGCGCATGGACCCAACTGGGGCCTGTGGGAGAGGAAGAGTTTCCACAGTGGTACTGGGGCCAAAAAGGGATAGTCTGAGGTCCCTGGTGCCAAGGTGGGAGGTGACCTGGTGGATTGGTTGAGGATGACACCTAGGTACTGGATAGGACCGGGCTTCATAGAGATCCAGCAGTCAGACGCTAGAGTGGATTTGCATGGCTAAGTGCTTAGTGCAGGGTATTAATCACACCTAACAGTTGCACTGTGATGCTTGCTGTGTGTGTGTGGGGGGATCCAGGGATATGCCAGGGCGAGTTATTTTCTGCCTGACTCTGGGGTTTGACTGCAAGGCTTGGGGTAAACACGGACTTAATCATAGACTTGCCATGAAATTGGTCCCCAAGAAGTGATATTGGCCCAATAGAAGAGACTCCCATGGCCCATGAGGTAACATTGGGCTTAAGGGCTGAGAGAGAGGAACACAGTGGTCATTGAGGCAAGAGGAACTGGTGGCATTGTGTGACAGTGTGACAGAAATCTGGATGTCACTGTGAGGTTTGAGGCTCCACTGCCCGTTGGACCATTGTTCCATTCCTGGCCAAGTTGCCACCCATGACTCACATCCCCAGTCCTGTGAGCAGAACTGAGGGCAGGTGTTTGGCTACTGAGGCACAGGGCCCCCACAGATGTAGATATCTACCAGGCAGTAACCTGAGTGAGGGTCATGGTAGGAACACTGTCTATGAGGTTTCAATAGGCATTCATTGAAGTGGAGGTCAACCTTTGGTGTGTGTCCATCCCAGATGGAAGAAGTCAGTGGGGGCACTAGTGTGGGACTGTGGGGGATAAGCCGGAAAGTCCATTTGTCAGTAATGGTGATACGAGAGTTTGCCCCCCTGCCAGGTTGGGTGGGCTAGAGGCCGTGAGGAGGAACAGCACATCAGGTAGCAGAAGACCAGGACTGACTGGAGTCAGGAAAACCATAGTGAAATGCACGTTGGAGTAGACAGCAGAGGGCCCATAAAAGTGGGGCCCACAACCTTAGTTAGAGTGAGCCATCGTGGCTCACCCGACAGCAGATAAAACCCGTGGACAAGTAAGTGCAGTGATACACCCTGGGGTCACCCAACTAACAACAACAATGGCAGGTTCCTAGGAGAAAGTCTAGTCAGAGAGGGCAACATTGTAGAGTTCAACCCCTAGGATGAGAGAGATTATGCTGATGAGAGTTAGGGACCATGGCGAGCAGGTGTCCATCACTTGGGGGATCTGAGAAGGAAAGCCAGAACAGACCTGTGGGGTTGGACTTCCCATTGGCATGGCTCCTCATCTGAGTGAGGGGCTCTGTTTGCTCGGGAGTGGTGGACCCACAGGATGACACCAGGGACCTTAAGGGCAGTAGGGGTGGTTAGAACAACAGTGTGAGGCCCTGTCCAGTGTGATCTGAAGGGGTCCCTTTTCCAATCTTTGACCCAGACTGAGTCTCCTGCCTCAAAGGAGTGCACCTGGGACCCTCAGGAGATTGGGGCCCTCTCAGTGATGTACCT
This sequence comes from Spilogale gracilis, assembly GCA_004023965.1. Classification (NCBI taxonomy): domain Eukaryota; kingdom Metazoa; phylum Chordata; class Mammalia; order Carnivora; family Mephitidae; genus Spilogale; species Spilogale gracilis. The sequence goes on along the minus strand of PITA01008557.1, from coordinate 21,383 downwards.
TTGTAATTTATTTAGGGTGGCCCTAGGGCCTGATGTTGTTTTTCTGTCTCTTTGTCCCCATTCTGATGTAAGTTTCCTGGATATGGGAGAAGCCATCCATACACTAATTCGAAAGGGAAGAAACCCAGGGTCCTGGGTGTGCAGCGGGCATGCAGGAGGGCTAGGGGTAGCAGATCTGGCCATGGGAGGTTACTCTCCTGACAAAACTTTGCTGAGGTTCCCTTGAGTATGCGATTCATCTGCTTTACTTTCCCTGAGTTTTGGGGCCAGTAGGCGGTGTGGAATCTCCAGGTGTTGTTGAGAGACTTGGTCAAGACCTATACAATGTCTGCTACAAATGCAGGCCCATTGTCACCATGGATTGTTAACAGCAGGCTGAACTGGAGCACAATCTCCGGCAAGAGGACATTGGCTATTTCCTGGCTTTGCTCCGTCCTGGTCCGGAGGGTTTCGACCTATCCAGAGTATGCACATATTATTACTAGGAGGTATCTGAACCCCCTGCTTGGCTGTGGATCTGTGAAGTCTATTTCTAGATCTTACTCCCATCCTCTAGACACCTGTCGGGGGCCGTGGTGCAGATCAAGCATTATTTTTAGCACAGGTTGCTCGGCATAGTGCTGGCAGCTGGCTGATGTTGCAGTGCTTTTTGAGGAGGGCCTCTGATGCAGTTTTTCCTAGATGGGTAAGTTGGTGGTATTCCTTGATTAGATGCCCTCCCATTACTGTTGGAATGAAGACGTGCCCATCTGGCATCACCCATCATTCCTTTTCAATCAGGTGGCCCCCTCAGCCATGGCCCATTCTATCTCCTTTTTAGTGTAACTGGACGGAGGGACTTATTTCCAGGGGTGTTAGGGCCATGGTGAGGGAAGGGGCTCTGTCCATGTCCTTATTGACTGCAGTCTTGGCAGCCTCATCTGCCAGACGATTTCCCTGCACTGTGGGGTCGTCTCCTTTCTGGTGTCCTTTACAGTATAAGATTGCTACTTCTGTTGGAAGCCAGATGGCTTTGAAGAGTTTTGGTATCTCTTCCTTGTTTTTGATAGTTTTTCCTGCAGTGGTTAGGAGGCCCCTCTCCTTGTAGATGGCCCCATGCATATGCACAGTAGCAAAGGTGTACCTAGAGTCGGTGTGGATGTTGACCTGCTTGCCTTCACTGAAGGCAAGGGCTTGGACTAAGGCATATAGTTGTGTTGTGTTGACCATGTTGACCATGTAGCTGGTAATGCCTTAGCCTCCAGGACTTTAGTGGTTGTGGTAACTGTATAACCTGCTTTTCCGATGCCCTCTTGTAGGTAACTGCTGCTGCTGCTGAACAGCGTGAGCTCTGGATTCTTTGTGGCTTGATCCTGTAGATCTGGACAGCTTGTGCAAACTTTATTGTTACTTTGGAGCAGTTATGGTCTGGTTTCCCTTCTTCTGTGGGGAGAAAGGTTGCTCGGTTTAATGTTTTTATCATTTTGAGGGTGACCCACGGATTTTCGCAGGGGAAAATCCTTGTGCTAGCCGAGGACTGGAAAAAAAGCAGTGCCCCTGAGTGTTCAATGAGGGTTGCAACTGCATGAGGGACCTTGATGTTAAGTTTTTGTTTGAAGGTGAACTTGTGCCTCCTAGATGAGTAGGACTGTGGCTGCTAGTGCCCTGAGGCACGGTGGCTATCCTGCTGCCATGGAGTCCAGTTCTTTGATATGTGACTGGCTATCACCAGGGCTTAGCAGTCTGGGTGAGTACCCCAAGAGCTATCTTTTTTTTTTTTTTTATGTAGGGGTCTGATTTGGGGCTAGTCCAGGTGGGATGTCTTTAGCCCATACTGAAGGGAAGATGAGCTTGAACTCCGACGGGCTGCTCGGTTGGGCCTGGACACAGAATAGCCTCTATTTTTTTCTCTCGGCATGGTAATTGCTAGTATTAGAGACCCCGTCTCTTTTTGCCTTGGGTTTAATTGTTGGATGATGTGCCCAGTGGGCTCAAAAGTTATTTGAGCCCTAAGCTTGGACAGTATGTCTCAGCTCAGGATAGGGATGGGGCAGTTAGGTCAATAAGGAAACTCATGTTTGACCTTGTTGCCCTCGAGTTTACACTGATGATCCTGGCAAAAGGGCTGTTGTATTGGCCATGTCCTCAAGGATGGTCGCAGTCCTTTTGCTGAAAGGGGCCACTGAGGAGGTCACAACAGAGTGCTCAGCGCCTGTATCAACCATAGAAGTCACTGGTTGGCCCTTGACTTTTTTTTTGACTGTGGGATCATGGGGGTGAAGGAAGAGAGAGCCCCCCCCCCCCCAGTCTGAGTCCATTTCTGCAAGGCCTATGAATTCCTCTTCTCAAGGTTCTTCCTGGTAGCAGTTGGGCTTCTGAGCCTTTTCCCAGCTGGGACACTGTTTTTTTTCAATGCCCCTTTTCTTTACAGTATGCACACTGATCCCTAGTCAAGGGGGTTCTGGGTCTCCCCCGTTTTGGTGGCCGGGGCCTCACACACCTGCCAAAAGGGCCACTCTGAAAACCCTTTTCCAGAATGAACCTTTACCAAAGAGGACAATATTCAGCTTAATCACAGGAAAATCTGATGTGATAAGGGAAAGAAAATTTGGTTGAAAGGATGGGCACAAGGATGAGCGGGAGGAGGGCTCTTACAGATGGGCTTATGTGTCCATGTGCTGAATCTCAGGGTGACCGTCCACGTCTCTGGGAGAGTGCTGAGTCCAGTGTTGACCAAATCTGTCAGGTTCCAGTTGATCTGGGGGATTCTCATGAGAAGGTTTAGACTGAACAGAATCAGCAAGACTTCAGTCACCACAAATGCACTACAGCTCATAAACAAAGTAGAGGCCTTCACATGGAGAGCATCCCATGATGGTCTCTATGCAGATGAACCCAATCAGGGCCAAAATCCCTTGGGCGACCTTGAGGCAGCTGAGCACACCGCATGTGCAATTGGGGTCGCAGTGCATGCTGGTCAGCCTGCGGTGTTGGCTCCCTAGTTCGGTGGTGGGCCAGTATGGACTGCTGGTGCCCGAGATCATGGAAGTGTTTGAGGCCTTGCCCTTGAAGTTATCTAGCTCTTTGGTGCTCTGCATGCTGCTTTTAGGCCCTGGGCTGCCTCACATGGCTGGGCCCTGGCGCCCAGAGCTGGCGGGGTTAGTGGTCCTGCTGCATCACTGCTGTCGCCTGCTTGACCACCAGTGGCCTGCCCCGCCGCCTTCTCTGTGCCCCCCACAGGCTGCAGCTGCAGCTTGGTCCTCTCAGGCTTGGTTCCCACTGCCTAGGCAGCAGAAAGGGAGGGAGGTAGAGGCAGGAGCTGGCAGAGAGGGAAGGAGGTGGGAGCTGGTGTGGCGGGCTGGGAGTGGACAGAGTGAGTGTCTATTTGAAGCTACTCAGCAGCGCTCTGTGGTTGGGGCTTCTGTTGGTCTTTTTAGGCTACTGAGATAAGGTGATTAAGACCCTGGCCTGTCCCTGTCTATTGCAAGCAAATCACACCCAAGGGGGAAGGGTCTGAGCAATTCCTAGCCAAGAGTCAATGTATAGAAACTGGTCCAAGTGTCCTGGTTCTCCTGTTAAAATTCGCCACACCTGAAGAACCACTGGGACATCCAATATCCCTTTTGAAGGCCATCTGATGTTAAAGGTGGGCCATTCTAACTTACACAGGCTCCTGACTTGAGGGACCTACCCCCCTGGGGAGAACGAAGAGGTCTCTGGGAGGTGATCAGTCTCCCCTTCCAGCCTGGGGGGTGGGCCTGACTGGGTCCTGGGGCCCCAGGCCTTACTGGAATCTGATGTCAGAACCAGGTCCTCACCTGCCAAGTCTCCTTGAAATGTGGTGGGAACAGTGGAGCGGGGCCAGTCCGAGGTGACCAGGCAGGAGATTGCCAGGAATTAGGCAGGGGTGCGCCTTCTCCCTGATGACCCCTCATTCCACCCCTGCCCTGCCATTGACCCCAAAACCGGTGGCAACAATGGACCAGCAGTTGGGTTTCCAGGCTAGGGAACCAAATGTTATGGAACGGGGACTGGATCCTGGCAGAAGAACCAAGTGGCACTCAGGAGACCTTGGAGGATTGGAGGTTTATTTAATGCTGGAGGGCTCAGTGGAGAGTCTTCCCCCAAGGTTTGGGAGCCCTGACCACAAAGGGTTTACTTTATATACTTTTACTTCCATATCTGTGCCACTCTTGCACCCGAGGCTGGCGTGGCAGGAGGGAAAACCCAGGAATGGCCCTAGGGCTGGGACTGGGATTCCCCTGCTGGATTGGTCAGCCACCTTAGAACATAGATTTCCCTTATCGCTGCTAGAGTATCAGGGTAAGTTACCCATTGCTGCCTCACTACCCACCCCAAAACTTAGAGGCTTAAAACAACAGCAGTCATTTTGTTTGCTCACTGTTCTGTAATTTGGGAAGGGTTCTGCTGGTATACCTTGTCTCTGCTCCATAGTGTGAACTGGGACCAAAGGATCCATTTCCAAGGTGGCTCACTCTAAGTTGGCCACTGGCTGTTGGTTTCACATCGGCCTCTCCACAGAGCTGCTTGGGCTTCCTTGAACATGATGACTAGGTTCTACCAATGAGTATATCGAGAGACAAGAAGTAGAAGCTGCCTGTGTTCTTAAGGTCTGAGCCCAGAAACTGGGATGGCATGATGTCTTCTGTATTTTACTGGTTAAGAAGTCACAGAGCAAAGATTCAAGGGGCTCTTGATGGAAAGAGTGTCAAAAAGTTTTGGGGCCACGCCTTGAAACCATCACAGAAGTCTTCCTGGGGAAGATGAGTGAGCAGCTACAAACACTAAAGGTCTGAATGGCATCTGTAAGGCTTCAGTATTTCCAGCTGTTCAGTTGGAACAGCCTTGGTCATCTATAGCACGGCTGAGGCCTTGTTCCAACTACCCTGAGGAAGCCTCCAGTCAATAGGCATGACAGCTGGGCAGAGCACTTGCTGTCTCACATGTGCTTCTAGAATACTGCTTATTTCATCAACAAGGGGGGGACAGAACTAGTTCCCGGTTCCCCTCCCCTTGAAACTGGATGGCCTTGCAACTACCTCAATGAACAGAATGTGGCAGAAGTGATGCTGGGGGACTTCTGAGTCTAGGTCATGAAAGGTGAGGTGACGTCCACTTAGTGCTCATTCTCTCTTCTCTCTCTCCAGATACTCTTGGAACTGAGGCACCCTGCTGCCAGGAAGCCCAGGCCACATGAAGAGGCCACCCATAGGTGTTCCGGCTGACAGCCCAAGGTAAGGTCTTAGCATCAGCCATCAGGCATTCAAGTACGTCAAACTTCAGAGGATTCCAGCCCCAGACTTTGAGTCTTCCATCTGAGGCCCCAGACATCAGAGGTACCCGTGACAAACCATCCTCACTGGGTTCTGTCTGTATTCCTGACCCACACAACTCATGAGCACAGAGAGTGGTTACTTCATGCCAACTTCTGGGTGATTGGTTATGTAGCCATAGTAACTGGACAGTGGGACTTCCAGAAAGCAGTTCCATGGCCAGGAGGAGTCTTGTGGACCCCACTAGAGCCTGGCTATTGAAGCTGGCTTCCACCAGTATACATTGGAGAGCAAGGGGAGGCATTTTGGATGTGTGAGGCTTTGAGCTAGGCAAGGGCCTAGCAGAACAAAGGCCAGTGGGCTAGAGCACAGCCCTGTGGGGATGGGGTGGGTGGTACAAGGGGCCACCCTTGTTCCAGCACACTTGGAGGAGGCCCCTGGGTCAGAGCTGCTTCTGGGTGAGGAGGCAAGCGGAAGAGGCCACTGGTCAGGCCCAGTGGCTGTGTGGGAACCAGCCGCTCCTGCATGGATGGGCGTGGGACTAGGACCAGAAGCTGAGGTGGCAGGAAGGGGGGGGGGGATAACCGTGTTGAGGGATAAGGGTGCCACTGGAAGGGCAGTGTATGATATGTTCCTTTTTGCAGCATAGCTTTTGCTCGCTGTCCTGGCTCCGGAAAGATCCTTTGGGGAAGGGACATCACTGTAGTCCCTTTCCATTTTCACTTACACCCTGTGACCTATCTCTTTATTCCTCTGAGACTGAGAGACACAGGACAGCTCCCACTGCTGGGGGCTTCCTCAGCTATGGCCACGATGATGTCAGGCCCTTGGGAGCCTCGGCTTCCCCCAGCCAGGTACACTCTCCGGCCAGAACAGAACGATGGGACAGCATGGAGCCCAGGTTACAGCACGTGCCTGGGGAGAGGCAGCCTGCGTGGTCGCTGTAAGTACATCCTCAGCTCCTGTCCTAGCTCCTAGCGCCTACTCACAGCAAGTGGGATGCCCTCCCTCACAACAGCAGGAAGATAGCTGGCATGCTGGGCCTGGCTCATGGGTCCCTCCTCAGAGCCTTCCAGAGCCTCTCTAGCTGGAGGGCTTCCCCAGGGATCCTTTGGTCCTGAAACTGTTTCTGGTGTTCCTAGTACAGACACAGGTCTCTCCCCCTACTCTCCTGCCTTCTTGGCAACCTGGGGCCCTGATGTGTCCATCAGCACAGCCTCACACTCTGAGGGCATCAGGTCAAGTCCACTGAGGGAAAAGCGGGCTGACGCTGGATGGATTCTCTGGGTCAGTGCATCAATGATCCGTGCCTCCACGGTCTGCCACCTTTCTGAGAAGGGTCTCTTCTCACACCAGATGTGCCTCTCAGACTGCAGAAATTCCTGGTGACATGTACACATCCTTAAGAGGCAAAGAATGCCATCTGTGACAGAGGCAAATTACGAAATGAAAACAAAGCTGTCAGCAGTCTCTCTAATGGCGTCACCAGCTGTGGGGAATGGTCAGTGGGGGTGGAGGGGTCGACAACTCGAGAACTGGGTGGGCCCGGGAGCAGCAGCTCACTCGGAGGCTGCCCCAGTCCTGGATAGCACTGGTGGGACCGCTCCTCTGCACAGGTGTCTGCGAAGACAGAAGACCCACCTCAGCCACCTGCAGTCACCTTGGCTGAGGGGGAGCTGGGGGCATGGCTTCTGCCTAGAGAAGGGGCCTGGGAAGGAAGATATGTCTGTCCAATTCCCTCGAATCTGGCCCTGAGAGAAGCTGAGAGTGGCTGGTTTCGCTGGGAGGAGCAAACACCATCCACGGCCAGGGAAGGGAGTCCGGAGAGGGCAGGCAGTGAGTGCCTGGACTTAAGCCTGCTGGGAAGCGCCCCTGCACTCACCTCTCCTCAGGCAGAGATGCAGGCAGGGCAGGAGGATCCAGCAGCCCAGAGGTCATCTTCCCAAGGGCTGTGCATGAGGCACCAACCACACCTGCTCCACAGCCTCTGCTCCCGGTGGCCAGTGAGGGATGCCATTGTGTGTGGTCATCACCTGTCAGTGGACGCAGGGTCACCACGAGCAGCATGACCCACCTGAGAAGTGTGCCAGGCCCTCCAGCCTCTTCACGGCAGAACAGGTGGGTAATGAAGTCCCCTGGGGGCTATGGGCTGTGACCCATGGGAGGAAAGCCCCTTATTGGCTGAAGGTAGGTCCAGGCACAAATTCTGGCAGTGGCACAAAGGTACCACTGGCCTCATTGTTCTACTTAAGCCGTACAGATTCCCCCTAACCTCTCCTAGTTTGTCATTTAAGACTTGGGAGTGCACTCTGCACTGTGGCCCTTCATCAAATCCCATATTAGCATTGGGTATGAGAGGCTACCAGGGCAAACTTGGTATGGAGGGGGGACAATGAAGAAAGGGTGGCAAGCCGTTGGGGCCTTGCCCCCAAATGGCTTCTTGGACCAGTAGGTGGAGCAAAGCCCAAACTGGGGAAGAATGGGCCAGCAGGGTTAGCGTGAGCTCTAGGTCCCTGCCTCAAGCAGTGACATGAGTGAGGCCAGGTGGGGGGGCCCCTGCTGACCACACCCTGGATGGGTCTCCTTTGCGTCAGGCTTACTCAGCACTGATCCCCCACCTGGAACAAGTCAAGCTACGTTCTCAGTTTCATATTAGTCTTTTATTATAACCGTACTGAATGGGATCACTTTGCCAAAAGGAAAAGTCATTTCTTAAACCAGTATGAGTTACAACATAAAGATGAATGACAACAAAACAACAGGATGTAAATGGCACAACAGGGTATTCCATAAGTCAAATGAATTGTGCCACCGTGAGACAAATTATTATGACAACTTTTACATCAAAATGGTCTCAAGCCTGTTTGCGGGAATTTTTTCTTTTTAACACTATATAAAAAGAGAACCTTTGAAAGTTAACACGGGGGAAGCAGTAATAGCCTGTGAGAAGGAAGCCCAGCTTGTGCTGTCCTTAGTTCATCCTGGCCTCCTCTCCTGGCCCTGTGGACCCCCAGTGCCCCTGCTCTGGAAACACAGGGGTGTGCGTACCTGCAGGGGAGGGGGTGGAAGGGCCTGGCCAGCCTCCACAGGACAGCCACCCAGAGGGCCTGCGTCCCACCCCATCTCCCCCACCCACTCTGGTTCTATAACGACCCCAGGGGGCAGCTTCTTAAACAATAAAATAAAAACAAAAACAGGAAATCTGAGTCGACTCTGGCAGGTATCTATCATTAGACCATATAACTGCCACTGAGCTTTATATCTGCTCCTTGTCTCTGGCAAAGTGGAGTCATCATTCGTGTTCATGGGGGGCATTCAGACCCGAAGGACTGATGCAGAGAAGGCAACACACAGGTAGGCCTTGGTTTATTTCTAGTTACACTCATTCTGCAGTGATACTATTTCTTACCAGACTGCAGGTAGCAGTGAACATTAGCAGGAGGTCAACTCTGGAAGAATAATCCAGTATAATTAAATGTTTGATGTGTTTTATGACCCCTTGGCATATACAAAAGGTAAGGCAAAGTCATAATGATTTTCTTTCTCTAATCTGTAGCTCTCATTTATAACGTAGAGGTAAATTTTAACTCAAATTTCCAAACTGATAAGAGAGGAATGCATGAAACACAGGTACCTGTATTAAAAAACTGGCTAACAATGGAAATTCATCTAAGCTTTACATATAAAATATATTTAACTGCTAATAATCAAAGCATGAGAGAGCTCCACTGATTATATTTGTTAAAAACAAAAGGTTTCATATATTCAGGCTTAAAAAAAATGTGCACTTAAACATAAGTACTTGATAAAATAAAAATATTCTTTCATAGCACTGTAACTAATAAAAATGCAAACAATGCTCAACTATGAAGGATAAAAAAAAGTCACTTGAAAAGATTGAGAGTAATACAGTTCTCAAACCCCACAGACCTATGGGAATTGAGGGTGGCACTGCCCACAACCCACTCCCCTGTTTCTTTCCTCCAAGGAGGGAGTGGCTTATTGGGGACCACAGAAGCAATGCCTCTGAGAGACCCCCTCGGTTCTCATGTGGCACCAAAACGGAAGCACAGAATGGAGGACCCGCCCCTTGTGTGCTGGAGGGCTGGGAGTTTTCAGGGACCGCTGACCACCTAGCCAACTGCAGGGAGGGTACTTAGAGCCTTGTTGGGGTGGTGGATGTCTGGCGGCCACTGTGGGCCCAGTGACACTGGACTATCAGGACTCTAGCTCTCAGGGCAAAGGAACTGCAGAAAGCAGATGACTGAGACCCACTGCCAGGGGAAAATCCTCTCCACGGCCTTTTCCACTTTGTGTCTTGGAGCCCTGGCAGGGGCAGCTCCACACTTCTTACCTTAGAACTGAAAACACTGACAATGCCCTGAACCAGGTCCTCTGAGGGAAAGTAATGGCAACCATGCACAGCTGCAAGGGCACTCACTGTATGGGGACCTTGGGAGCATACAAAGTGTGGTCAAGTAACTTACCCCATGAGTCACCCCCAGGAGGTGCTGAGCAGACTACTCCACAGGCAAGCCAGAGAGCTCCTCAGCTTGTCTTTGAGTAACCACAGAAGGCCACGCAACCCTGTCACCTGAGGACTAACTGTAGAGCTAACGGGAACCCTCTCTACAGTAGCTGACTCTGAGTCATCACGGCTTTCTTGGAGAGCACATGGGAAATCAGGTCACTGTCACACTCTCTGCAGAGAAATACATGGTGAGCAGCGGGAAGGACGGTGTCTGGTCTTTCACACTTAGCTTTTCAGTGGTCCACATGAAAGCTTCCACTGCCCAGAGGCCTTGCCATCCTCCGAGGAGAAGCCCTGACTACCTGTCACCACAGGAGCGCACCGTGGTTATCCTGTTAGAATTCTTGCTTGCACAAAGGACAGGGAAAGGGGTCTCTCTAGGGCCTTTTGTCTTAAGGAGAGAAACAGCTTATGCCCGCAAGATCCCACAAACTGCCAGCTGAAAAGGGGAAATCTCTGTTGTGTGCAGACGCCCAGGAAGGCACAGGGCAGATCAGAGGCGGTTGCGCCCTGGCAGTGGTGCCTGGGATGCGGTATGCAACTGACCCCGGGCCCTGCAGCTCCTCTTTGCCCGGGTCGTGCCGGGGGAAGGGCTATGCAGAAGTCCCACATGTTCCTGATATCTGGAGCATTCTGTGGGGGAGCCCTGCTCCCCCAGAAGGGCCTCTGGTCTAATTCCTTGTTACTGCTACTTTAAGGCCAATGTGAAGTCCTGACTCTGGATGGGAATGAGTTTGGGGTTTTCCCTTTACTTCTCAGTTGACAGGTAACAGGTGTATTCCAGCGCCCAAACTAGAGAAACTACACCAGAAAACTGAGAGATGTCTATCCCATAGTCAGGATCACATTTTCCAATTCAAGGAAGTAATATTCTTATGACTTCTAAAATCAGTGCAGCAAAGACTGGCTTAACGTGACCTCGTCTTCTGGTTGTGAAAGATTCTGAAGGGGGAAATACAATCGTCTGAGGAGGGACAGTGATGGCCAGAGTTGATCTGGCCTGAGGTTTGGAAACGTACTCTTTAACAAGTGAAAAAAATCTAAACCCCATCACACCTAAATAAGATTCCTAAGATTAGACCCTGTTTCTAAAGGTCACTGTAACTTTCTGAGAGATCAATGATGGGTTTTTTCCAGCCTGGAATCCACCAGTTCTAGTCCATTCTGTTGTATTTGGCTCTGTTGTATAGCTTCCCAAAGGAAGACTGAAACAGGCTGAGAGAGAGATTTCCAGAGAGGAAGCCTTCTTGGTATCAATTTTCCTATGCCTGATGCTCCGAGGGAGGGAAGATTTGAAACCAACTCTTTTTCCTTCTTCTAGTTCTAATTAATGGAGTTGCCACACCCAATTCTTAGTTGAGGAGAAGAGGATAGAGGGAAAATGATTTGAATTGTGGTTTGGTCTTTTTTTGACAGTGAGCATGATACTGAATACTTAACCCCGGTTTACCTCCAAGCAAACATGGGGTGGGACGGGGCCCAGAAAGCTGTGCCTGAATTTCGGTGAACATCTGTCTGTGTATTCTGTGGCCATCTGCCTCTCTCTAGAGGGTTCTGATGGGCTGCACTAAGGCCACAGGCATGCTGGGAACTAAGTGTTGGTTTCAGAGGGGTCTCCGCTGGGGAGCCTCAGCCGGGCCCTGGGGCTGCTGAGGGGGGTGGCCAGTCCCCATGAAGGAGGCCAGGGGTGCTGCAGTCAGATGTCCAGGGGGCTCACAATAGTGAAGCCAGAGTCCTTGCTGTTGCTGCTGCTGTCCTCGTCAGGGCTGGAGCTGGGGTTGCTGGAGGAAGCTGAGGCAGGGCCCATCAGAGGGTCGGAGAACACCAGAGGGGAGCGGGCCAGGGGCTCGCTTCTCCCAGAGGTGCTTCGGAGGGTGCGAAGAGGCTGGACCTGGCCTGAGAAGGACCCCTTGGCGCTGCCCCTCTCATCTTCTTTGGAGACCAGGATAAAGTCGTCTGCGCTCCCTCTGTCTACATGCCCCGGTGTTTCTGAAGAGGCCTGTGAAATATAGGCAGAAGGACAGGTGGGTGGAAGAAGACTCCTGGGAAACAAGAGAACTAAGCAGCAGCCCGGTGAGGTGGGAGCGCTTCCCAGAAGTTCAGGCCCTGTGCTCTTCCTTGGAAAGATGCGGGGTCTGGCCCTGCTTCGCTGAAGCCCCGGCACTTCCTGGTGGCACGGGCCAGTTCCTCTGAAGCTGGCTGCTGCGTTCCCAGGGCAATAATGTAAGGCTCCTGCCTGGTAAGTTAAGAGAGGCTGGCTCAGGAGGCAGGCAGCAGGCTACAGAGTCCCCACCAGCTTCACGTGACACCCTACCATGCACACCACTCGTTTTCCTTGGGTTCATGTACTTACCTATGACGTGGGGACAAGGACAGCATCTCTGACCCAGTATGTGGTCACCAGGCACTGAGATGATGTGCGTGGACGTGCATCACACAGGACTGGCTCCCTATCATGAGCCCAGACCTGGAGTGATTTTACTACCTGCTTAACGAAGAGCTTCAGGAGGGCCTAGTGTATGTGTCTCCTAACCAGCTTGGTCCGGGTATGCACTTAGGGGCCCCCTGGAACAGTGGTGGTAAACATGACCAGGTAAACATATGTAAACCATATGGCAAAAAGCATAAAGATACAATTGCTTTACAATTATTTTCCTTTCTTTGTAAGCAATTATGAGCATTTTTTTTTTTAACTAAAAAAAGCTGACATCCATGAACACCCAGTAAAGGCTTTGGGCTAAGTACAGAGAAATTCCAGCCTACCTGGGGGCAGGTGTAAAGCTACCGTCTAAGCAAGGATGTTCCAAAACCAGACTGACAGAAAACGTGCTGACGTAAGCTGACGTTGTGCCCACGCCTGGGTCTGAAGTCTGACGAGGTGTACAGAGCCCCTTGGCTTGAAGTGCCCCCCTGAGTCCTCTGGCCCCCAGACTGGTACGGCCTAGGCCACCTGCGGGTCGAGCCTGGATGGATATAGGCAACACTTCCAAGGGCAATCTGGGCTTGACTCTCTGAACTACATGTTCTTGGTGAGCCGGGGGTGGGGAGCTGAGTGGCTAAGTAGCTCAGGTGCCTCCAACCCATGACCATTCACCCACCTTTCAGATTTTCAATTGGGAGAAGAGAAAGAGAATCAGTCTTAAGATCATGGCACTAAAACAACAGGCCTTGAAGTTCCTCAAGTTTTAAAGCTGCTTATACATTCCAGCAACACATTAATTCTTACCCAACTGAGGAGAGACGCAGAACACTGCACTCTGGCAGAAGAGGAGGCGCTAACTGGCACCAGGACAGTTTGGGAGAGAAAGACTGTCCCACCACAAGGTGCACCCAGTCGGGGCTGTGCCACCCTCGCAGAGCCTGGAACGGACACGTGCAGTGCGGCCTGTCCTCCCTGCATTTGCACGCGGGGTGAACGTGAAGCTGGGTGGGACCTCAACTTCAAACTTCTACCTCCAAAATGTGGCCCTTGTGCATGTGACTGTTGTCCTCAGTATCAACTGTGAAGCCCTTGACTCCTCACCTCACACAGGGTCTGCGGCTAGAGTGCTGCTGGATAGAGCTTATCTGAGAAAATGAAAATAGCATGTACAACATGCCCTATTTTCAGAGTAGCGTCTCTACTACAGAAATACCGTGATAATCTATTTGTCTTTAGCTTAAACACATTACAAGATGCTGAAGAAGAGAAATAAGTTATAAAGCTTGTGCCTGAAGTATAGGTGGTTCCTACTGTCACTAATTATCTGGCACATTCCTGGGAAACTAGGGAAGGCAAGTTAAATAAATGGTGGGTAACCCTTCCACTCCCCATTCCCAGATAAAATCATAGACCGACTCAGACAAAGCCTGGTAGCGCCGCCAGGGCCTGAGTAACCCCCTTCTTTTAGTACCCCTCCTTACTTTTGTATTGTAGGTCACACAATGATGCCCAGATTAGAGGCTGGTGGCTTGGCCAATGTCCTAAAGCAAATGAAAAGATCTCCCTCTTCTGGACTTCCACCTAGAACTTTTTCCTAGATACAAAGATGCCTTCTTTCTGGATTTCCATACAACCTCAGCTATTACCTGGTTCTGTTTATATCATTTACAAAAACTGGAAACTCCTAGGTCGTCCTCTCTTTTGCCAAACACAGGCATGTACTATACAATCAGAGAAGTTTCCCAACCTGTCAGTTCTACCTAAAACTGGCCAGGGCCACCACAGTATAGCATGCCTCTCCCAACCCTGCCATTCACCCTGCCTCATTTCTTACTTTTTGTTTAGTACCCTGGAAGGTGGAAACAGGTCAGCCCAACTATAGCAGACATGTTCTAGAGTGGTGGAAGTGTTCTCTTCCCATGCTAATATAGTAGCACCCAGCCACATGTGGTTATCGAGCACTTGAAAGGTGGCTAATGTGATGGAGGAACTGTATTTCTAACTTAATTCTGTTGAATCTTAATGAGTTTAAATTTAATTTTAAATAGATATGTGGTTAGTGGCTACTATACTTAGACAGTGCAGCTATACATGTAAAAATAGGGGCCCCAAGCACCAGTGAGGCACGTAATAGGATTTGGTTGACTAATGAATCCAGGGTCCTATAAGGTCCTGCCTGCCACTGGTGTAGATTTGGGTCAAATTCACCAAAAACCTCTCAGGAGGAGTATGTGAAGGACAGACTCTGGGAGGGAGGAACAGAATATGGCTCTTTATAGAATACAATTTTGCACCTGCCATTTTCAGAGCTGGGGAGATTTGTGAATTAAACGGAAAGAACCATATTAGCCACAGCCCCATCAACATACCAGCGGGGAGCGGGGCATATGCATGTCCACAAAGGAAGAGTCTTAACAGAAGTTCCTGATGGGGAAGGGCACTGGCACGAGGACCCTGAGCCACCTACCCCAAGGCCGGTCAGTCCGGTCCTCTGCGTTATCCTACACATATATTTTAGTGCTAAACCAAGAATATAAAGACATTCCTAACTTAGGGATGAGCTGTGGCACAAACTACCACAGACCCTGTATGTGGTGGTTCTACCTATGGAAAATGTCGCAAAAGCCTGCCTAGCACTGCCCTCCCCCCCAGTCTCTGGTCCTCTGTTTAACTGGAAGCTCGTAAGCAGGAGCTACATCCCATAACACTGGCAAAGTGGGCCCTCAGCTCACATTTGGGAGGCAGGCAGGGAAAAGCCTTCAGAATTCCCACATGGCCCACACGTTCCTGTCCAGAGCCAGCCCCCAGCCCCACCCGTGTCCCCATAAGCCGTGAGAAAGTAAGTCAGCCAGCTCCAAGCCCTGACCTGCTACAGAGCACCTCTGATTCAGGCGACCTGTGGTATTTTACACTTGAACTTCGCACATGGTAATTTGAAATGACTTTGGGAAAGTTTTTGTTATTTGTAACTTTGAAGACCTTATATGAATGTGCCCCCATCAAGTTACTGTGATACTGTTCACCAGAGCTCTTATACCTGCTTGGTGGCTCCAGGCATTTGGTCGCTCTGGCCTTGGCCACTGGAGCAGTAGTGGTCATCTGAGATGGTGATCTGCTCATTCTCCTCAGCTTCCAGCTGACTCTGGTTGAAACGCAGGGAACCTTTTAGAATGTCTTTGATCTAGTTTTCAAAAAAGAAGAAAATAAGTGAAAGAGACAAATGAGTTTGTTTTGCAATACTAACTAAACCTCTAACATTTAAATTAGACTTATCACTGACTGCTTTTTAATAGTATGACTATGAAAATATTACCATAAGAAAGGAAAAACAGAAAAAAAAATCCAACTCTATCAAAGCCATGACCAAGAAAATGACCAAGAAAAATTTCTACTAATGACCAAGAAAAATTTCAGGCTTAATGGCCAGGTTCTGGCAGGGCGAGCCCTGGTGTCACATCCTGGGCAGTTTTCTCCCAGCAGGAAGTACCATCTGCTTACCAACCCAGCCCCCCTGAACAGCCCTTAGCTACCAAGGCGGCTGCACCCAGCTGAGCTGTTAATAACACAGGCAGACATGTGAGAGCAGCACGTTCTTTTCATTAACATGCATGTTCCACGCAGCCCTTCACTGGCTGGGGAAATGTGGTCCTTGTGGCCCCCTGAGGCCTGTTTGGGGAGGGTAATTATTACTTGTGTTCTAAGGACAGCATGGATTTATGGATGAAGAACTCCACATGCTACTGGACCACACAACACCGGCTCTGTGCGAGGAACAAACAGAATGGCTTTGGTAAGAGGAAGAAGCAAGGGTGGGGGTGGAAAACTAGCTTGGGCTGCAAGCTGGTCAGACAGAATTGCTAGTAGGAGCAAGAGGTGCGAGGAGGTGGGGAGTCAGGATGGGCTCTGCCCTGAAGGCAATGAGGGGCTGGCGCTAACACCACGGTATGCCATGCATAGTGTGCCCTCCCCAACAGGCACCAGGAGAATGGCTAGTGGATCACAAAGTCAGATCAAAGGGACATACCTGTTTTAATCCTGCCAGAGAAACCAGAATTTGATCTTCTTTTTCCAAATTTTCTTGTAATATCACATCTTGAATATTTACTGAAAATAGAAGAATGGCATTTTATAACTAAGATGTTGACTATAACTTATCTGCCAGCCGCACCATAACTTGCTTAGAAATTTTTCTGTCCAATTTCATGGCAAGTATTTCCACCAAGGGTGCTCTGCCCTGCTGCAGATGGGGTGGACGTGGAGAGTGGACGGGAGCGCTGTACTCAGTACGCACAGCCTTCTCACCAACATGACACAAACACATCCTTGTAATGACGGATGGGTCTTCACTTCCACTGGGAGACCCGGGCGCCTGATGCTAACCTCTGACGTGAATGGCCTAGAGCATTCATCCAACCTCTGGGAGGAGGTGTTTCATCCTGAGCTTCCTACACTGTCTCATGGTTCAGTGATGTTAATTCACTTCTCTCTCTGAAGACCAGGCCCTCCCAGGTGACTGAGTTAATAAAGATACCGTCCTTAAAGATTTAAATAGTAAAGCATTCATCAGTTCAACAAAATTGTAAGAATAATGGGACAAAATCATGGCACTATAGGTGCCATCAGAAGACAATGCCTAAGGGATCAGTCTGATGTCACCCAGGGTCTTCATAGGAGGTACTTCTCTATGTCCTCCAGGAGGCTCACCCTTCCTGTGACAAGTTCTCCATCCAGGCTGATCTGAGGGATCCAGCAAGTCAGTGACCACCTGTGACCACCAGGCTCAGCACTGCACCGAGCTGCCCCCAGTAGGTCCAACACGCAGTGGTCCTCACTGCTCCCTCACCGCACGCCTGAGGGAGGCACACAGTCCTCTCAGGGGTGGGGTCTACTGAGCCCAGATTCTCAGGGGAGCTCAGGGGGAGGAGACAGAGCCCTCTCCCTACCCCTGGGCTAGGCAGAAGAATGCACTGGTGGGGGTTTGGAAAACCCCCACTTTAGAAAAGATATCTCTATGCACATCAATTGGAGAATCCTTAAAATAAGTACATTTACCCTCCATTAACACCTGCGTTCTGATTCTGTGGCCTTAAAGCACATCTAGGGGCGCCTGGGTGGCTCAGTGGGTTAAGCATCTGCCTTCAGCTCAGGTCATGAAGGTCATGATCCCAGAGTCCTGGGATCAAGCCCTGCGTCAGGCTCCCTCCTCAGTGGAGAGCCCGTTTCTCCCTCTGCCTGCTGTTCCCTCTGCTTATGCTCTCTCTGACTCTGGATCTTAAAAAACAAGACAAAACAACACAAAAAACCACACCTACTTAGAAAGTCTTACCTGCCCCATGCTTAGTCATTCACTCAGTAGAGCTGTCCCAGTCTCAACTGGGGACTCCTCAGTTCCATGCCCGGCCCCCTTCAGCCACCAGAGCGATGTATCACTCCGTGCTTGCTTGTCGCCTGGCTTGCTGGTGGCAGCGGCAGAGCCAGCCCACCGTTCTCTTGGCCTGCAGGCTCTGGGTCCACGTCTGTGCAGACTGGCTCCTCCTCATCATTCAACTCTGATCCCATGCTGTCTCCTCAGAAGGATCTTCCTGCCCATCCAAACTAAGGGGGCCCAAGTCACTCTCTGGTCATGGCCACGGCGTCTCTGTTCCTATACTTCACTAGGCACTTGTCACCAGCTGGCATTATCACATGCGTTTGCTGGCTTATACGTCGTCCATCTCCCCCAATCAGATATATGCTCCGTCGAGACTGTCTGGTTCAGGGCTCAACTCTCAGCCCTTAGAATGAGGCTTGGTGCATTTTAGATAGACAGTTAAATACTGACTGACTGAACAAATGTGGCAAAACACTCGTGGAACTTACATTTCAAAATACCGTTATGCTAAATATTTCCAGAAGTATTTCCAGTGAAGGAAAGGCAAAGACTGATACCATTAACATGAGCCTGGCTGGACAGTCTGTCAGAATCTTCAACAACAGTAGGTCTCTAACTACGCTGGCAAGCCCTCTCACACACCATGGCAGAAACAGCAGCTTTGATTTACTCGGAAAATGTGACTGTAGTTTCTGGCTAATAATAAAGGCCTGCTTCAAAACAAGAAAGCAAGATGAATGGGAATGGAATAATAGATATAATTAGAGAGGGAATGTTTTCGGTTTCCTTAAAAGCCTGTAACAATTTGTTCTCTCTCAACAAAAAAACAACACAGAATCCATTCAACAAGACATAAACGACAGCCAACTGCAAGGAACTGACAAGAACCAGTTACGTAGGCCTTTTGAGGATTGAAAAGGTTGCTTTTGTTTTTATGACTGCCAGAGTTCTTAAGGCAGAGGTCTGAGGGTCTCAGGGCTGCCAGGCGCGGCATGACACGTCGCAGCTGGGTAGTTTGGTGGGGCGGTGAGTTCTGCCCTCCTGGGCTGCAAGGTGGGGCAGAGTTCCCAGTTTCTGCTGTTAAGCAGGGGCAGAAGGGGAAGAGCTCCTGGGCCCTGAAAGGACGCTCAGCTAATGGATGCAGGGACACTCGGACATGTGGAAGAAGCAGGGGGGACTTCTTGGGTCCAAGGAGCTAATGGAGAGGAGGCCACATGTTGCAAATCGGGGCCAGGCAAAAAGGGGGCCTCCTGTCTGCCTCTTTGATAGTCTGCTGTGTGACATGTCCTGAAGCCAAACGTTTGGCCAAATTGCCTGGTTCTTGCCTCCAGTGTGATGTGAGGCCCACGGTCAAGAGCAACAAAGGACCGAAGGCCTTTAAAAGTGTCACAGGCTGCAGGCTAACAGGGCAGTCAGTCAGGGGCTCCAGTGGCCACCAAAGCCTGTAATTATGTGGTGACAGAGTTCTCCTTAGAGGCCAAAAACCCCAGAGGACATTCAGAGGCCCTTCTTCAAATACCAGAGAGACATATGAGCCATCCTAGCACCCTGATAGCACCCCGGCGGGAAGAAAAGACAAAGTGAAGAAACTCTAACTGTGGGCATTTGTTCAGATGGGCTGGTTAACTTGTAAGAGACCAGGTTGCCTTCAATTGTCAACTTTAAGCCTTGGACTGCTATTGGTGGGAATGGAGCTTTGGAGTGAGATTTCCGTGTACCTGAGTTTAAACATATGGCTCAGTGTCCCACCAGGGAAGTACCAGTGTCTCCCTGAGATCTTACAAAATCACACTGGCCACATGGCCTGAGAATCCCAGGAAGCAAGTCACCCCACTGTCCTCTCTTGGATGCCACAAAAACCATATTGAGTAGTAGTGGCGATGAAGGCGGAAGATACGACTGTACTGGTAAGCTGGGACAAGGGAAGCTCTTCTTTCACAACAGGCCTAAGTGGGAGTAATGCTCCACGATCTAAAGCCACAGTCCCCGCCCTTATGTTCTTACACCATCAGAGCACGAACAGCCAACAGGCCTAGATGCTCACTGCTGTACTGTCTCCTGGGTCTGCAGGTGGGGCCACCCCAGCTCCGCCTCCCATCAACATGTCCCAGATCTCGTTCAGGGCAACGCTGCACACCTTCCCTCACAGCCAAAACTTCCCAATCTGTTTATTCTACTGCTTTTCGGGTTGTGTTTGTGTCCAAATCTCCCTCTTTTAGTAAGGACACCAGTCACTGGATTAGCCAAGTATGACCGCATCCCAACTTGATCATACCTGTAAAGACCCTGTTTGCAGATAAGGTCACATTTGCAAGTGCCAGGTGGACATGAAATGGCGGGGTCGCGGTGGGGAGCAGAGAGCACTGTCTGACCCAAGACAGCAGCCGAACTGCTTCACTGTTACACAGGATACAAAACATCAGTCCCTCTAAAGAAGGGGACTGAGACAGCCCCACCAACCCTCTCCTGCATGCAGAGCATGATCTCAAGTTCCAGGCCGACTCTGGATTGCTGTGCAATCTGGCTGGCCAAGGGTACACCTAGGGAGGGAGAAGAGCCCAGAGCCTTAGTATCCTCAGCGGTAGACTCTTACCCAGAATTCTTCAGCCTTATTTTTAAGACAAGATCAAAGATCACCTTACAGAATCTGATGGAAACCAGGACCTTCTGTCCCCCAAATCCACATATCTACATAATGTTTATTTAATCTTAAGGACAAATCTCTGTTATAATCAGCTAAGCTCCCTAGTCTCACTTTAAGAAATCCAGCATATAGAAGTCCAAATTAAAACAAAAGGGCACCTCTAGAGGCTGCTAAATGTTTTGAATATAAGAATTCTGACTTTACTAACAAAGTACTGGCCACGTAAATCCTTTGCCTAATCGGTTCAACTATATATTGATTTAAGGTAGCATTTATGAATATTCTACTAATATGTAACTTCTCAAGAACACATCTGCTTTAAGTTGCACCTTCATGTAAAAATAGAAAAACAGAATGATGTTTCTTTTTGCCTTAAAATATTAAATGCAGAAATGTGAAATGCTTGTTTGTTTTTTTTTAAGATTTTATTTATTTGACAGAGAGAGAGATCACAGGTAGGCAGAGAAGCACGCAGAGAGAGAGGAGGAAGCAGGCTCCCTGCTGAGCAGAGACCTGGGCCTTGATCCCAGGACCCTGAGATCACGACTTGAGCCGAAGGCAGAGGTTTTTTCTTTTTTCTATTTTTTAAAGATTTTATTTATTTGACAGAGAGAAACATAGAGAGGGAACACAAGCAGGGGAAGTGAGAGAGGGAGAAGCCGGCTTTCCGTTGAGCAGGAAGCCCGATGTGGGATCGATCCCGGGTCTCCAGGATCATGACCTGAGCCGAAGGCAGTTGCTTAACCAACCGAGCCACTCAGGCGCCCCTGAAGGCAGAGGTTTTAACCCACTGAGCCACCCAGGCGCCCAGAAATGTGAAATGTTTAAATTTCCAGTGCAACACACATTTTTTCTTATGGCAAGAAGCAGAATAAATCATGAAATAAAGGCTCTTTTTGTTTCTGTGTAGAAGGAAGATTACATTCTTTTTTTTTTTTTTAATTTTTTTTAAAGATTTTATTTATTTATTTGACAGAGTGAAACACAGCCAGAGAGGGAACACAAGCAGGGGGAGCGAGAGAGGGAGAAGCAAGCTTCCTGCTGAGCAGGAAGCCCGATGTGGGGCTCGATCCCGGGTCTCCAGGATCATGACCTGAGCCGAAGGCAGTCGCTTAACCAACTGAGCCACCCAGGCGCCCCAG